>BQNB010003373.1:0-105673 GCA_026074375.1 Tanacetum coccineum
CCGTTTATTAAGTATGCAAAGATAAACGCGAATCGATCATGATGAAAGGATATCGGATCTCCCCAAACTAATTACGAACAAAGGATAAGAGCTTGAGTGGAACGGGACAAAAACACCGAACATGAGAGGCTTCAAAAATTTGTTGGGTTAATCCTGCAAAAATTACAACAAACAACAAGAAACCGGAAGAGGATAGCCACAACACATCACAACACATTATTTTAGAAAATAGAAAGAAAATGGATAAGCATGGGGTGAACTCCCACGAAGCGGCTTGTTTTTGGTCACCGAGTCGCAAGCTCGACTCGATCCCTGAATTTAATTGTCCTTAGGGAGAGCAACACTTAGAACAAGAAACTTCCATTAAAAATGCCACTGGCTTATGAAACGTGACAATGCCGGGGTAAAAAACAAAATTCTCACTCCTAAAAGAGGAAATCAAAGGTGAGGCCTCGGGATAGGTGAGAAATGGGAAAAAAAGTCCGAATGATAAATGTGAAGGAATCGTCATCTTCAACATTTTGGAGAAAAATAATCTCACTTCCCCTTTGGTCTTCATTAAGCTCATTAAAATTATCAATCACGGGAGCATCGGGCTCAAAATGTAAGCAAATCTCAACATCCAGTGGTTCCGGAGGAGGTCGAGGAAATGACGAATCAAAATGAAATGATTCAAACTTGGGAAGCTCCAAAAGAGGGTCATTTGAATTATCAATGATAATCAACCCCTCCTGACCGGGCTCAATCTCAAAAAGAAATGAATCATACTCGAGAATAGAGTAATTAACATGAGTAGTGGTACTGCCACTTCTCGTCTCTTTCGTATGATCGCTAAAAATCTCGAATTCGGGTAAAGAATTATCCAAATGAGAAAGAGAAGTATCGAACTCTTCAAAGAACGAATCACTATCCACGACGGGGATAGGAAATGGAGAAGGAGACTCGAGCTCAAAATCAGGAGTAGGGTTAACTTTCAAAGATTCGATATTAGAAATAAGACGATGGACGTTTAATAATTTCTCACGAAGAATAACGTCTTGGATTTGAAAAATATCTTCTAAATCAAACTCTTTCTCTTCTTGATCAACATCATTAACCTTCTCTAAGCTAACGAGCTCTGAATAGGAAGGTGATGCATCAACGTACTCGATGTTCTCAAAAGAATCGTCATCACTCGAAGTATCATCATTTGGATCAAAATCGGCTTCAACAATTCCCGGTGGAATTGGAGCAATATGAGCGAGTTCACCGGCGAACTCCTCGAGAATAGGGTCGATCTTAGAAGAATAAACAATCGAAGTATCACGGTTAATCAAAGATTCCACAAGATCGGACTCAACATTAATACGATTATTATCACAATTAGGCACATCACTCGTATCGTCGGAAATACCCTCGAACTCACTTGGGATTGGGACAAGGTTCTCAACACTAGACTTTATTACTTCGTCCGATTCCGTTGCCGGAATAGTGTCGAGATGCTCATCCCCCATATTTAGAGAATTATCGGGCTCCTCGATCGGTAAGTCGGGAGTGATTGCTAAAGGAATATAATCATCCTCGTCATCACAAGTAACAGAAAGCATGTAACGACAGGCAGCAGCATACTTTTCATCTTCGTAAGCTTTCTCCTTTTTTCGAACTTCGCTTCCCCATATATTAAAATCTTGCTTAAGTTTTCGAATTCTAATCTCACAATCTCTCTCATATTCTTCATCAATCTCCTCGCCTCGAAATCTTCTAATACCCAAATCATTCGTGATTTCTTTAATTTTGCGATCAACCAATTGCTGCTCATGCCTCATTTCCTCGATACTCATATTCTCTTTAACCGTTTGTTCTTCCGCGATTTGCTTTTTTAATTCCTTTAACATTCTTTGATCTCGTTTTAATTCTTCAAGCTCTTTAAGAATTTTATCAAGGGCTTCTTGATAATCGACGGAGTCCCGCGGAGGTTGTGGGTGGTCAAAACCGGAATAATCATAACTTGGATTAGGTTCATAGCAAGTTTCATTGATCGGTTGACATTGATAATCATGGTGAGGACCCCCGCAATAAGCACAACAAAGATATTGTTGAGAAAAACTTGGTGAATTTTGTGGATAATAATTATCACTAAAGTTTTGATTGTAACACGGCTCTTGTTCATAGACAAACGGGAACTGTGGTGGACAATCATAACCATAGTGAGCATTATTTCCACATAACTCACACAAGTAAGTCTCAAACTGGGGTTGTGGAGGTGGGTAAGAAAAATTTGGAGAATTATCAACAAAGTTAGGCTTTGAAACATGAGGTAATGAATAGCATGACGGATCTAAACTTGGTAAAGTTTGTGGAATTTCATTAATGGTTTGATTGCATGGCTCCGGTTTAGAAATGATCGGATCTTTTGGTGGACAATTATAACCGTAATGAGCACCTTTACCACAAGATTTACAAATGCATTGTTGACAAAAAATTCCATCTAATGAATCACCGCACTCATAACAACAATTATGGTCAATCTGTGGAGGATCTTGCGAAGACTTTACACCGGGGTCTTGATTGACAACGCATGGCTCTCGAAGAGCATTAACAACGTTGGTATTGTCATCGGATGATTCGGAAGTATCTTGAAAGTCTTGGAAAATTCCATTTTCAACACAATACGCAAGCAAATCTTCATCGAATTTCTTTCGTAAAAATGCACATCCACGACAACTCGGACCATCAACCGGGGTTCCACATCTTGCACAACGCGGAGAAGAGTCGGGTTCGGGAACAAGAATCTTGTCTTTAAGACTCCCTATCGAACAACATTCTTTAGTGTACAATCTTCCACAAGTCGAGCATTCCTTGATAGCGTAAAGAGATTTTAAACGATGAGACGCCATAAGAATTAAACAATTTAGAGGGTTAAGAAAAAGAATTAAATGGATAAGAAGAAAAAGAAGATTATTTTTGATTTTTTCGATTCTTTAAACAACATATTATTATTATTATTATTATTTTTTTAATGAATTTTAACGGTTACACGGAAGAGACTTAAACCAAATAATCAACTACTTCACGGTAGCTCTTGAAAATTGCTTTTCAAGGTGAGCCGTACTTCGTAGAGACACAAATGGCAAGTGTTAAATCTTTAGTTCGATTTGGGAACCAACAAGTTCACCGGAAATTATTATGATAACACCTCCGTTGAGAATGTTATATTTTGGTATTTTTACCAATTGGTGATTTTTATTTCTTAATTAAAAAGGAAGATTTTTTTATATTTTTGATTTTTTCTTTTTTTTTTATCTTTTACTTATACTAAAAAGAAAAGGAAAATATTTTTTTTTAATTTTTATATTTTATAATTTTTTTTTTTTAATTTTTGAATTATAAAACAAAAATGAAACTTTCGAGGATGAAAGGATCTTCAAACCAAATCAACAAACGCAAAACGTAGGAATCTTGACACTAGTCCTCGGCAGCGGCGCCAAAAACTTATTGTAGTATTTTATACACTTAAAATATACTATAATAATATAACCCTAAGAGCAATTAAGAAAATTACCAAGTTACCCTTGATAAAATTCACTCTCAAAAATATATATAATATAATATTTAATACGTATATTAAACCGGGTAAGTATGATCACCCGGGTCGTTTCCCCAACGACTAGTGAAATTGAATCCACGTTTAAGCTCGGATTATGATTTGAATAAGAAAATAGAAGATATTTTTGATAATCTATTTCTACTAAATAAAAAAAAACATTTTCTTTATTTTAGTTAAAATTTTTATAAAATTTTTAGGATTTTATTTTAATATTTTTATTATTTTAAGTTTTAAGTAGTTTAAAAATTTAGAAAAAATCATATCCTTTTTGATTAGAAAAGCCAAAAATAGTAATTCCTTTTCTAAAATTTTCTTTGTACGTAATTTTATCTCTCTATATATCAGGAAAAATATAATTTCCAATTAATTATATTGTTCTTATTTTTTAGGGGATTTAATTAGAATTGGTAAATATTTTTACACACACACACACAAACATACTTTCACATAACACACACACAGTATATTCTTAAAATTTCTATTATCCTAATTAGGTGACACACATACACACACATGGTAATGGTTTAGGAGTTTGGAATTAGAGAGTGTGCTGGAGCGTACAGTACATATGGGAGCGTTATATACAGAGTAGGCATGCTTGGGTTAAGATGTTTAATTACCCTGGGAGGAGTTGGCCATTTTAATGTGTTTTTGTGTGTGTGGATATGAGAATACACATCATTCATTTGGTAGTGTTGTATGGGTTATATAGGAATCTTTTAGCACACACTCGAGACGGGTTGCAACATGCTCGAGTCGTTGGGGAACGACCCGGTGAATATGTATTTACCAGGTGTAATAGTCGTTTATATATTTGAGGAAATATATATGAGAGAGTGGGCATTATGGAGGAGGGGGTGGTGGGGAGAGAATACGGAATTGTTCTTAAGTTAGCTTTTAAAGTATTACTACATTAGATAGATACATACTTGGTCTAATAAATACTGCGATATCAAGGTTTTTTTTTTGTGCAGTTGCCGGACTAGTGTGGAGTGAGAGTGCGAGGTAGAGGCGGTGAGAGAATAAGTGTATGGGGGTGGGTTATCCTTCATCGCTCGAAAGTTTTCATTCTTGGTTACATGTCAAAAATCTTAAAACATTATTAAATATAAAAAGTAAAAAAAATTTCCTTTCTTTTTAGTATAAATAAAAGATAAAAAAAATAGAAAAAAAAAAAATATAAAATAATCTTCCTTTTTAATGAAACACACACAAATCCATAAATTGGTAAAAATCCCAATATAATTACTCTCAACGGAGGTATTAGATAATCAATGCCGTGAAACTTGTTGGTTCCAAATCGAACTAAAGATTAACACTTGCCTTTGTGTCTCTACGAAGTTAACGTTCACCTTAAAAGCAATTTTCAACAAGCTACCGAGTGCGAGTGAGAGAGAGAGTGAGTATACATTGGTTTAAGTCTCTTCTGTGGAAAACCTTAAAATTCAGTAAAAAAAAATTATGTAAAAGTTTTCGAAAGAGATATATATTAGTTTTCATCTTTTATGCGCACTCGTTCCGCAATAACAAACAACCACCCCTACTCAAGACGTCGTCAACAACAAACCCTCTTCTAGTTAGTTTGTTTGAACATTTTGATTTAGAAAACCAATTGTCGAGAGCGCGCGAACATATGTGAGTGCGCGCGAGGCCATAAGTCGTACCAATGGCCTCTAATGAGAGAGCGCAAGCACCACACACACACAACACACGCAAGATCAAGGGTTTGTTGTTCAACGCGGAATCTAACACTTTTCAACTTAACAACTTTGATCGATCTTGTGCAAAGTAAATAAGGTTACGGGTAACCAAGACCCTCTCAATCACACTTCGGTTTTTCAACAAAGTCACTTCAACGTTAGACACCCAAAGTTCCTAACACCTTCGATAAAGCTTTTGCTTTTTTCCTTTTCGCTAGACGGTGAAGCCCGAGATTGGTTAGACAAAGAAACCTCCAAAATCACAGAGACAGCGAGCGATGGGACGCACACTTGTTTCAAATTTCACAATCAATTCTTCACCATCAAAAACTCTTACCTCCGAAACGGAAAAAAATCACCAATTTTTTTCCAAGAACCAAAAAAACCTTCAATGAAAGCATGGAAACGTTTTAAAGGACTCTCGTCAATGTCCTCACATGGCTTCTCCGAACTACACCAACTCGATACTGTATCTCTTCAACAATTATTGAATTCCAAAGAATCAAGATGCCTCTCTATTCGCCGCGGGTGCAATATTTTTAGACAAGATGCCTCGTGATGGTTTAGCCATAATCGAAAGTAAATCAAAAGTGTGTTACTCAAGAAGTCGTCCAAATGATTCAAGAGCAATTACGAATGCTCCATCTTCTACTTCTTCAGCTTTCGATAATTCTTTTGAGATTCAACAAATGCCGCCTTACTTGAAGACAAATGAAATATGCGGAGATGGCCGTTTAGACAAAGCGATAGTGAAGGGGGAGGGAATCTACGTCTCCTGTAACCGTCAAAGCAGTCGAGGAACTTGTTCACATGTGGTTTAAAAAAAAAAAAAAAAACAAACCATAACTTCAACAATTGTCCATTAACAAGGAACGATTTTCCCGTTTTTCAAGATAATATTCATCAATTCCAACAAACTGCCGCCGTTGGCAATTTTGTTCAAAGGAATCCTCCTAATTTGGCAAATCAAATGAGACCACCGGGTTTTAATCAACCAAATGTTCAAAGCAACCAAGGAAACCAAAACCGATATCAAGGAACCAATTCTAGTTTTAACCAAAACTGTGGAGGCACTTTTAACCAAAACCGTCCAACCAACCAAAATCAAGTTTACCAAGCACCACCATACCAACCACCAACAAATCAACCTTTGATTAATCAATCTTTACCTCCCGTTTCACAAATTCAAGGTGTGTCTAAAACAGATTTTGAAAGTTATGCTAAAGCTAATGATGCGAATATGAAATACACTGCAAATGTAGGTTGGATAAATTTTCAAAGACACCAAAATGATTTTCAAAGAGTTTACAATGACTCTCAAAAGAAACAAGATGATTTTTAGAAAATGATGCTCAGTTTCATGCAAAGCTATCACACCAACCAACCTTTAATTCTAGGTACTCTTACTAGCAATACCATTCCAAATCCAAGAAACGAAGCCAAGGCAATTACGACTCGTAGTGGTGTTTCATACGATGGACCTCTGATTCCACCGCCGCTGGTGGAAAAGGAAAGTGAAGTGACAAAGGATACGGAGCTACCGAGCACCGAAGACATCCAACCTCCTCCATTCGTCCAAGAACAAACCAAAGACAAAGAACCAATCGAAGAGCCTTCTTTCGTTGCTAACAAAGCCAAAGCTAATTTGCCTTACCCGTCGAGACTCAACAAACAAAAGATTAGTGAAAAAGATGACATTCTTTCTTCAAAGTTTATGGAAATCTTTCGAAACCTTCATTTTGAGATTAGTTTTGCAGAGTGCTCTTCACCAATGCCCATAAGTTTGCGTCAATGTTTAAAAAGATGTTAAATAACAAAGACAAGTTGATCGAATTGACCAAAACGCCGTTGAATGAAAATTGTAGTGCGGTTGAGGCCAAAAAAAGCATCCGAAAGCTAGTGACCCCGTCGATTTCTCATCATGGGTGATTTTTCGGAGTTCGATAGTTACTTAGCCCTTGCCGATTTAGGTGCTAGTATCAATCTCATGCCTTTATCCATTTGGAAAAAGCTTCAACTCCCGTCCCTAACAGAAACAAAAATGGTATTAGAATTAGCCGACCGTATAATTTCCAAACCAACCGGTGTTGCCGAGAATGTTTTTGTCAAAGTAGGGAAGTTTTACTTTCCCGCCGATTTTGTTGTGCTTGATTTCATAGCCGATCCTCGAGTACCGTTGATACTCCGGGCGCCTTTCTAGGACGTGCTCTTGCTTTAATCGATGTTTACGAAGGAGAGATTACTCTTAGGAATGATGATCAATCTTTAACCCTTAAATGTGGTGATGCACCTTCCATTTCATACAACAATCTCGAATCGTTGAAGAAAGATGATCTAATTGATGCTGCTTGTGAAACTTATTCACAAGAAGTACTTGGATTTTCTGATTCCGTTGCTTACAACAATCCTTCTCCGTAACTACGATACCGATGTTTCACTTCATCACCAACACTACTCCTTTTTGATGAAAGTGATTTCACTCTTGAGGAAGCCGATGCTATTTTATCGCAATCGATGATGAAAACCAGTTTCACCAGTTTTCAATGCTACGTACTATGCTCCCGAGGGTGACATTCTCATTCTCGAGGCACTTCTCAACAATGATCCATTACCCCACCCAAACCAAGGAGATTACTCACCCGAAATTCAAAAAGATCTTAAAGTTGTTGAACCAAAGAAGTCTTCACTCGAACCAAAAGATGAAATTCCTGAAGTCGAACTTAAAGAGTTAGCCACCTGGGGGGGGGTACCCCCCCCTAGCAACCACCCCCCTCTGCATATCGAGTATGCGTTTTTAGAGGAAAATAACAAGCTTCTAGTCATAATTTCAAAAGATTTAAGCCAAGATGAAAAGACCTCACTCATTAACGTTCTGAAAAACTGAAAACAAGCAATTGCTTGGAAACTTTCTGATATCCGAGGCATAGATCCAGAGTTTTGCTCTCACAAAATCCTTTTAGAAGATGATTACGAACCTCATCCTACATCAAAGGGGTTAACCCTAAAATCCACGACGTCATCAAGAAAGAAGTAGAAAAACTTCTTGACGCGGGATTGATTTATCTAATCTCGGATAGGCCATGGGTTAGTCCGGTCTATTGTGTTCTAAAAAAAGGTGGTATGACCGTTGTCAAGAACGAAGAAATGAAATGGTGCCTACAAGATTTAGTCACGTGATGAGAGTTTGCATCGACATCAAAAGTGAAACGAAGGAACTTGTAAAAGAACCTGTTTTCCGTTACCATTCATGGACCAAATGCTAGAACGCTTAGCCGGCAACGAATTTTATTGTTTCTTAGATGGTTTTTAGGGTATTTTCAATCCTAATTGATCCTAAAGATCAAGAGAAAACTACTTTCACGTGCCCAAACGGAACTTTTGCTACCGTCGTAAATGCCATTCGGTTTGTGCAATGCACCCAGAACTTTTCAACGTTGTATGATGGCCATTTTTTACGACATGATAGAAAAAACAATGGAAGTCTTTATGGATGATTTTTCAGTTTTCGGAGATTCTTTTTCTTCTGTCTTGCCAATTAGACAAAATGCTTAAACTGTGAATACACCAAATTAGCACAAACTTGGAAAAGAGCCATTCATTTAAAAAAAGGCATTGTTTTAGGAACATTGATAAGTCTCTAGAAAAAGGAATTGAAGTCGATAAGCCAAAGTTAATGTAATTCAAAAGCTTCCTCACCTACGCCGTGTAAAGAATCCATAATTTTCTCGGAGCATGCTTGATTTCTATCGAAGATTTATCAAAGACTTTTCCAAAATCTCTCGACCCATGACCCATCTCTTAGAGAAGAACACTCCTTTCATTTTTTAGAAGATTGCATTCTTGCCTTTCAAACATTGAAAAAGAAGTTAACCGAAGCACCAATTCTACATTGTTTCAGCCAAATTAGGAACCAACCTTTTTGAAATCACGTGCGATGCAAGTGATTATGCAATATGTGCGGTTCTAGGACAAAGAATTGAGAAGCATTTCCGACCAATTCATTACGCTAGCAAGACCATGACCGAAGCAGAATCAAACTACACAACAACGGAAAAAGAGATGCTTGCAGTTGTTTACGCTTTTGAGAAGTTTCGATCATATCTAATCCATGAAACAGAGTGTTTGTTTATAAGGACCAATCCGCCCCATTGAACATACCTCTTCAACAAGAAAGACGCCAAAGCAAGATTGCTTAGATGGGTCTTACTTCTTCAAGAATTCGATTTTTCAGTAATTGATACAAGGTAGCTAAAACTATGCAGCCGATTCACCTCTCTCTCTGAAACCCCGATCGAGAAATTTTTTTTTGATCCTAAAGAGATTAATGAAACTTTCACTCTTGAAACATTGAATCTGGTGACTTCTCATGATGACCAAAATACCCTGTGGTTTGTTGATATAGCAAACTACCACGCGGGGAATTTTCTAGTCAAAGGAATGACGAGTCAACAAAAGAAAAAGTTTTTCAAAGACATAAAGCATTACTTTTGGGATGATCCCTATCTCTTTCGTACATGTGCCGATAAAATCATCCGTAGATGTGTATCTGGCCAAGAAGCGCTTGAAATTCTCAAGGCTTGCCATGAAGGACCCACCGGGGGCCATCACAGTGCCAACATCACAGCTCGGAAAGTAAAATTATGACGCCGGGATTCGCTTGGCCTAACAATTTATAAGGATGCTATGAATGATCAAAATCTTGTGATGCATGTCAAAAGATAAGGCAAAATCTCTCATCGTACAAGATGCCCAAAATGCAATCCAAGTTTGTGAAATTTTCGATGATATGGGGTATCGATTTTACGGGACCTTTTCCATTGTCAGAGGAACGCCGTAGTGTATGCTTTTGAAAAGTTTCGGCCATATCTTGTCTTATCTAAAAGCATTGTTTATACTGACCACTCTGCTTTGAAGTACCACATGAACAAATAAGATGCCAAGCCATGATTGATTCGATGGGTATTACTTTTACAAGAATTCGATATCACTATTCTTGACAAAAAAGGAAGTGAAAATCTAGCCGCCGATCATTTGTCGAGACCCAAGAATCCTCACAAAGATGTTTTGGAAAACAAAGACATTAACGAACATTTTCCTTTAGAAACTCTTGGAGTTATATCAAACGGAAGTACCCCATGGTTTGCCGATTTTGCAAACTACCATGCGGGGAATTTTATCATAAAAGGAATGTCAACTCAACAGAAGAGGAAATTTTTCAAAGACGTAAAACATTATTTCTGGGATGATCCCTACCTCTTTCGTATATGTGCGGATTAAATCATTCGTAGGTGTGTATAGGACAGAGTTTGAAATCATCAAGGCTTGTCTGGAAGAGACCATCGGGGGCATCCTTGTGCCAATTCACCGCTCGAAAGTATTTGTTACGATTTCTTTTGGCCTACTATATATCGAGATGCTCATTCGATGATCAAATCTTGTGATACGTGCCAACGACAAGGCAAAATTTCTCAACGTGATGAAATGCCTCAAAACGCTATCCAAGTTTGTGAAATCTTCGACATATGGGTATTGATTTTAGGACCTTTTCCGTTCATCCAAAGGAATTAAGTATATCCTTGTAGCAGTTGATTATCTTTTGAAATGGGTTGAAGCAAAGGTGCTCCCCACAAATGATGCTCGTGTAGTTGTGAAATTTTTAAAGTCTCTTTTTGCCTGATTTGGAACACCGAGAGCTATAACTTGCATCGTGGGACCACTTTTTTATGTCAATTTGCCAAAGTGTGTCTAAAATAGGAGTCACACATCGTTTAGCTACCGCTTACCACCCTCAAACGAGTGGTCAAGTGGAGGTGTCAAATCGTGGTCTTAAGCGTATTCTTGAAAGGACGGTAGGAGAAAACCGTGCCTCCTGGTCTGACAAGCTAGACGATGCTTTGTGGGCATTCCGAACCGCTTTCAAAACACCAATCGGATGCACACCCTATCAGCTCGTTTATGGAAAGTCTTGTCATTTACCAGTCGAGTTAGAACACAAAGCGTATTGGGCTCTTAAGCATGTAAATTTCGACATCAAAACCGCGGGTGATCATCGGAAGCTGCAACTAAATGAACTTAACGAGCTTCGAGATCAAGCTTATGAGAATTCATTAATCTACAAGGAGAAGACAAAGAAACTTCACGACTCAAAGATCAAGAATCGAATCTTCAATGTTGGTGATCAAGTTTTACTCTTTAACTCCAGGTTAAAGATATTTTCCGGAAAGCTTAAAACTCGTTGGTCAGGACCTTTCATTATTGCTCAAGTTTTTCCTTATGGAACAGTGGAATTATCTCAACCCGATGGCCCGAATTTCAAAGTAAATGGTCACCGTGTGAAACATTACTTCGGAGGGGACATACCACCCAAGGTAGTCCCGGATCTCCACACTCTCCCTAAGGACAACTAAATTCAGGGACCGAGTCGAGCTTGCAACTCGGTGACCAAAAACAAGCCGCTTCGTGGGAGTTCACGCCATGCTTATCCTTTTTATTTTCTATCTAATGTGTTGTGATGTGTGAAAAGGCTATCCTCTTCCGATTTCTCATTGTTTGTTGTTTGTTGCTTGTTGTGATTTTTGTAGAATCAACCCAAGAATTTCTGAAGCCTCTCGTGTCCGGTAATTATTTCCCGTTTCACTCGAGCGTCTCATCCTTTGTGTGAAATTAATTTGGAGAAATCCAATATCCTTTCATCTTATCGATTCGCATTTATCTTTGCATAATTCATAAACGGCTTAGATTTACGTAGAGACCCGACTTTAAACATTGAGGACCCGAGAAATGATAGTGTTATTTATAAGTCATGACATGAAACGTAGAATAGTTGGTTTTCTTTCAAGCTCATAAGTGTTAATTGTGGCTTTTTCTCCCATTAGCTTGTTTCACCGTTATATAAATGCTTAATAAATAGAGTTGTGCGGTTTTTTGGTTAATACTTAACTAATAGAAGTTTTCTTTAGTTCCTTTGTGATTAGGATGAGTACACATCAGGAATACTTAATTTGGCATACTATATGTATCATATAAAGAAATATTTTGCTTATTCCTTAAAGAGCCTTAGGGTATATGGGATAAGTAGAATTCAATAAAAAAAATCCGAGACTGATAAAAGTTTGCTGTATCTTGTCGGCTCACAACCGATGTTACAGCCTTCTAAAAGGTCGAGGAAGTTACCGAGGTCGAAATATGTTTGCTACATCTTGTCGGAGGCGTGGCCGATGTTGTAGCCTTCTAAAGGACTGAGGTTTAATAAATGTTGCTTATTTTTTGTCTTATTTTGTGCCTTAAAGAGCCTAAGGGTATATGGTGCAAATAAGATTGGTCCATTCATGTCTTAAAGAGCCTTGGGGTATATGACATGAATGGTGCCTTGCTTAAGTAGCCTAATAAAAGCCAAATTTTGGTTGCCTCGATGTGGACTTTAATCTTGATTACATTTGATCTTTTGAAAAGGGCTAGGAGCTAATTATTGCGTTCTTAACTGTTACGCTTTATTTTTGGAGTTAATAAGTATCGAAACAAAAGTCTTAAAGAGCCTTCGGGTATATGACTTAAGTAAAATCTTGAGATACAAAAGTAGGATTTGCGGGAGGAAAAGTAAGTACACAATTAGTATTTATGAGTAGTGTTAGTGTCATGACTTGTAATTAACAATGATCTTGTTTTTAAGCTTAGCATGGGAAAAGTGAAAAATCGGGGATGATGAAGTTATCTTTTAGACGCTTAATTGTGCTTTTTGTTCTATGATCCTTAAAGTTACCAATGAGGTAATGAAAACAATACATTATGTCAACACAAATAAGTTGTAGTTAGGTAGCTAATTATCAAGAAAAATCATAAAAAGAGAAAAAGTTTTGAAAATGGGAATTCGGGTGTTTTATAACTTGTGATCTCTTAGCTCTCTCAACAAAAATCTTTGCTACTTTTCAAAGGTTTAGTTTGGGGAAGTTTCGAGGTATTTGGTTATAAGGCATGTGATATTGCGTGAGGACACACAATCGTTTAGTTTGGGGAATTTTGATAAGTGTAAAATACACATATCCGTTTGTACTTAAAATAGCCCAATTAAACCCAAAACAGACCAAAAATGGCAAAAATATGCTTGTATTTGTGTTTTGTGTGTGCAGGTACGGATATATCAAAAATCACAAGAAAACCATCAAAAACAAGCAAGCACGGACACGAGAACGGAAGAGTGAACAAAAGCCGGAAGCAAAGCCAGGAAAAGTCAAACCCTCAGTCAAAGTGGTCAAATCATGGTCAACAAAAGTCAACAAGACCCAAAATATTCCATTTAAGCCCCTCAACTTTTAGAAAAATCCATAAATGGTCCCTAAGCCTAATTGGGCCTCACCCGGATTCATAAGCCCAAAACCCTAGCCCATTCACTCTTTTTATAAACCACAAGGACTAGTTTTGTAATTTCTAAAAACTCCTTTTATAACTAGAAAGGGAGAAAAGAAAGAGAGGGACTGAATTCGTCAAAGGGCCAAAGTTTAAAAATGAGTTACCCGTTTTTAGTTATAAAAAGGCGCGAAGCCCTTTTTACTGTTCATCATCACTTTCGTTTTACTAGCCAGGGTAAAACAAGGGGCAAATGGAAATTGAGGGCTGCGTTAGTCAATTCAAGAGCTCCTTAACACAAATGAAGGGTCAAATCAGTCTTTATCAAGGGATTACTTAACCTCACTCAAGCATAAGGACACGTCATCAATGGAGAAGCACACAAGGGACGTGGGTTTTGCACTAAACTCACTCACACAGCTAACACAATGTCACATCAAAGAATGACATGCTGGCAATCCTCTATCACACATAATTAGATCTAACGGATGAGATTGCTTCCCAATGATTAGCAAAAGATCAAAGGCCAAGGATTGAAGGAGCGTGGGAAGGACCTAAGGGCCTAGAAGCTTCTCTGCAGCCTATAAATAGAGCCTCACTCTTCACACACAAACACGTAGCCTTAGAATTTAGTTTTAGCTTAATTTTCAATTTCTAGCTTAATTTTGTTTTAAATCTTGTAACTTTCCTTTTAAGTATTGTAATCAAACTTTTTATTAATGAAATTCAGTTGTTTTTAATCTCTCAAAATCTCTTTAATTCATAAGCTCTTATTTGTCTTATTTGATATTAAGCTAAAGCTCAATAAGCCCTTTTAAGCTCAAATTCAGCTCTTATGAGTCTATAAGCTCATAATAGAGCTTAACCTACCTTAATCATACTTTTACTCTTAAAATCAGCTTAAGTACTAATTTACCTTTACTTGTGGACTTATGAGCTTTTTGGAAGGGGATCTTAATTTGGAAGAGATCCCATGGACTTATACCCTAGCTTATTAATAAGCTAGGGAGCTTGTAGCTGCCATATTTGATTCCTCTTGTTTAGCTAGAGGTTAAGTAAGTTCTCATTTAATTTTAATGATCTTTTAATTTTAGTTCAATTATTGCTTAATAGTGTAGGATTGCTTATTTGCTTATTCTGCATGCTTATTAGTTGCTTATTTGTGATGCTTATCTCTTTCATGTGCTTATTAGTTAATATAGTTAATCTGTTTTTGCTTATAATAGTTTAGATCATAGTTTTATAAGTAATTTCTCATAAAACCATAAAAAACCAAAAATATTAGATAGAATAGAATAGATCTTTGATTTCTAGTTAATCAATTGTTAGATCATGTTAAGTAAGTTTGATATAAGCTAGTTAATATCTGGGTTTGTAGTTTTAATAAGTAGATTCAATCTTTTAAGGTTTTTCAAATCTGTCTCAAACCTGAAAGGGGTGTTTGGCATAAGCCATTTTGACTATCAAAAGTCAAAGTTTTTTGTGCAAACCACTTGAGTCAGTTTCTATTTCATATATAATCATTAGGAAGTGAGATTTCAAAGTTTAGTTTTAAAAATTTAAAAAGTTATGGCTTATTTTGTCATCTCAGCACCAGGGTACTTTATAGTTTAAGTTTTGATTGCTTTATTTTGATCTAAGCTGTCTAGGACCTTGTGTGTGGTTGAATTGTGTTGTATACACTTAAATAGAGTGTATTGTGCAGGCTAAACCCTTAAGGAAGCCTGCATTTGAGTATTTGTGGTATACCATTTACATCAGCAGTACTAACATTAGTTAGTACTGCTGAACTTTTGAGTTCCAAAATTAAGCCAGCAATGTTAGGATTTAGTATTTTATAGTTTAGTTATAGCTTAATATAGATTAAGACTTACATTTTATTTTCTAGCCAATTGTCCTAGCTTATTTTGCTGTCAAAATTCAGCTTAAACAGCCAAAAATACAAAAACAGTAGGTTAAATATTTAGTTTCTAAAATCTGAATTCTAGCTTAAGGGAAGTAGTTTTATTGCTTAAATAGTTAGTTTATAGGTAGCTTAATAAGTTTTCAGAAGCTCATAGCCTAGATTTGCTTTTTGAGCTTTTTAGCTTAATTTGATTTTGTGCATTTTAGCTTAATTCCTGAGTTAGCCATTTTCATAATCATTTTCAATAGCTTAAAAGTGTTTCCAGCTTTTGTTTCTTTTCTCAATTAGTTTAAGCACATCTTAGGGAGTTTAGAACAGCTTTTAGATTTTACTTTAAGCTTATTTTGAGCTTTTTGCAGCTTATTTAGCAAAAACCAAGGATAAGCCCTTGTTTCTGTAAACAGCTTAATAATAAGCTGTTTAAGAGCTTATTAGTGGATTTCAGACCATAGTGCTTTTGTTAAAGTTGTTCTCTCCAGCTTTTTCTACAATTTTGCTTCTTTAAGTTTTTACTGAAAAGCATTTTTTATTTTCAACTTATTTTTAAGCCTAAAAAGGACTTAGTTTGAAGTCGGGCTTGCTCTCAGGGTAGGTTTTGTAATTTTTGATATTTGCTTGTTTACTCAGTTGATCCTTTGTCAGTTAGTATAGTTGCACTGTTAGTCCTTCAAAGACTAACGCCATTAGTCCTTAGTTAAGTCCTTCGTTTAGTTTTAGTTAGTTTTATATTTTTAATTAATAATTAGGTTTTAGTTTAATTAAGCTTTAATTAAAAGATAAAAATTAGGGCTTTTAATTTTTATAAATTTCTGCACTTTTTCTTTATTTAGTGTAATTTTTATAGAAATTTCAGGATATTATTTTCAATAGTTTTATTAATTTTATAGTTTTTTAATTAGCTTAAATTTTAGAAAAATCATATCTTTTAATCTAAAAAGCCAAAAATAGTAATTCCTTTTTCTAAAATTTTCTTTTTACTTATTTTACTTAGGAAAAATATAATTTCAAATATTTTCTAATTTTTTTATTTTTAGGATATAATTAGACTTAAATAGTTTTTAATTGATAAAAAATTCAAAAATAATCTAAAAAAAATATTTTTATTTCCTTAAAATTTTCTTTTATCCTAATTTAGGTTTAGAAACTTAGTTTGCAATTTTAGGGTTTAATTTGCTTAATCGTTGTGTTTTATTTGTTTTCCGTATTTGTTTAATTGTTTAATTGCCTTTAATTGTTCAATTTTAATTGTTGTTTTTTTTATTTAGTAGATATAGATTATCAAAAATATCTTTGCTTCATTCAAATCAGAATCCAAGCTTAAACGAGGTTTCAATTTCACTAGTCGTTGGGGAAACGACCCGGGTGATCATATTTACCCGATTAAATATACGTATTATATATTATATTATATATATTTTTGAGAGTGAATTTTCTTAATTGGCTCTTTGAAGTATTTTATTTTATACATATATTTTGGGTATATAAAACTCAATATCAAAGTATCAAGCAGATTCATTTGTCAAAACCTCCAATTCTGCTGGAGTCAAACATCTCATACCAATTCGCCTGACAAGATACTGAAACCTATCTTCGGATAGGGCTTTAGTAAACATATCAGCCAATTGGTATTTAGTTCTGACAAGTACATTCAATTATACCGTTTCAACCTTGCCTTATGAAATGATTCCGAGTATAGGATGCCTTGGTATGGGAGTGCTGTGGCGGGTTGCATAAGAATTGGATATGGCTGAATGAGAGTCGCAACCAACGGTATGTAGTTTGTAGTTTTAAGCCCATAATCTTGAAGCTGTGTCCTCATCCACATTACTTGAGCACAACTTGCAGATAACGCTACGTATTCAGCCTCTGCGGATGACATTGCAGTACAATCTTGCTTCTTTGACATCCAGCTGACTAATTTAACACCTAGGAAATGTATTCCTCCAGAAGTGCTTTTACGAGTATCAACGCAACCGCATTATCGTGCATCGAAAAAGCTGATAGATCAAAGCCAAACCTTCGGATACCAGAGGGCCCATGTTAATGCACCTCTTAAGTATCGAAAGATCCTTTAACCTCTTTGAGTGTTTTTCATCGGTCAGTGTCTTGATAACTGACACAATAACAAACTGCTTTGCACTATGACTAGTCTACTAGATGTTAATACATGAGTGACCCCAATTTTACTACGTAGAAGTTTGGTTCTACGGGTTCCACCACTTAATTCTGCATCTAATTTAGGTTTCGTAGCCATTGGCGTACCAATGCTTTATCCTTTTTTCACAACCATGTTTTTTAAGAATCTCTAAATAATTTGGCCTGATTGATAAAAATACCTGCGTGGGTATTGGGTGATCTGAAGTCCTAAAAAGAATTTCATTTCTCCCATTAAGGACATCTCAAATCTATTGTGCATTAATTTTTCAAATCGTTTAGAAAATTTAGGGTTTGTGGAACCAAAAATAAAGTCATCAACGTAAATTTGCACAAGTAGAATGTCCTCCCCGTATTTTATCGTGAATAGGGTTGGGTCAATAATACCATTAGTAAAACCTTTTGGAAATTAGGAATTTTGAGAGTTCATCATACCAGGCTCTCGGAACTTGTTTTAATCCATATAGAGCTTTCCTTAGACGGTAAACTTTTTCTGGATGATCAGGATCAACGAATCCATCTAGTTGTGAAACATAAACCTCCTCCTTCAAAGGACCATTAAGAAATGACATTTTCACGTCCATCTGATAAATTGGAAAAGACTTGTGTGCATCATATGCGACAAAAATCCTGACAGCCTCCAAGTGAGCAACTAGAGCAAATGATTCTTCGAAATCAATACCCTCTTCCTGACATAACCCATTGCAACAATTCTGCTTTGTTGCGACTTACAGTAGTCGTCATCCTTTTTTGTTTTTACCATAACCAACTTAGCTTATTTACGTTCATTGCTAATAGCTTTGTCACGGAGTATCCCACACAGTAGTCTGTCAAACTGCTGAATGTTTCTCCCTACATTGCTTCTATTCCATGCAAAATCAGCCATGTATCCATAATGTATTATTGGTTATAACAATACACACAGTAAGTGCGAACATAAACATTCAGGATCCATTGCAATTGTCGTCTTGTTTGCACTTGCTTGGAATGATTGCTAACGAACTTGAGTTAACTTGTGATCTTTTGTCATCGGTATACGGAATCTTGAGGTTGAAGTTGAAGGTAAGCATATGTGAAGTCCCTGATACTTTGAGGAAGACTCAGACTTTTCTGTACCGGTGACAGAAAGGATTGGTAAATTCTGCTTGATTATCGTTGTTTTCCTCAGCATGAACATTTGTTAGAGTTGTCGGTTCTTATGTAGGTTGAATATGCAACAATCTTCCCCTATTTGATATTACAAAACAATTTGCATGAAGAAACAATGCTAAAACATGTCATCACAATAATAAGCTGCACATCATGAATCTTCTTCCCCTTTTTGTAATCATCTAATAGGGGTCTTGTGCAACTCGTAAACGCTTCCCCTCAAGTGATGCATGTAGAGGGTAAGTATATGAACAATAAGCTTCCCCTTAAAAGTATACTAACCATCTCTTGAATCTCGGACTTTAATTGGCTTGAAATAGTAGGTATCAATGAAACATCCAAGTGCAATAACATCCTCCTCTCTCATGTAACTGTTGCCTCAGCCGGCGATCTACCTCAATCCTTTGTTGCATCTCACAAAAAGGGTGAACTTGTTACATAATCGATTAAAAAGCTAATGCATCAAACGTCTTCACAATATCCTTATCTGATTTAGTGCGAACAAGACATGTTTATTACACCTCAGTTATGGATCACTGTTGGTCCCTGACCTACCTCACCATAACCGCCAAACCATTGATCCATCTCAGATCAAATCAGTGACAATAATAATACGGTGTAAAAACAGCGGGTAATTATTACCAGATACAAACGAAAATTTGTACCTCAGCTAAGGTTCATCGCTGATCCCCAGATCAAAACTCTCCATAGCCGGTCGAAATATAACAATGGGTGTGGTCCCGGACCAAAACACGGCATTATTATGTTGTGTAATAAACGACTTGTGAACACCAAACCAAATCAATAAAAAGTAACCAAGCCATAAGCATCACATCGTCCAAGATCCAAGGGCGTCTATGGACCTATGATATGTGTTGTCCGATATCGATCAACACTAGCAGCACAAACAACAGAACCGTCGCTAAACCTGTCGGAACCGTATAAGCACCAGGAGGAACCGATTTAAGCGACCAGTAGAAACTTATAGCGACCAGCAGAAACCGAGACCAACAATCAGCAGGAACATAATGAAACCAGCAAGAACCAAGTGACCAGTAGGAATTACCGAGTGTGACCAGAACAAATGAACATGCTTACATGTACTCAGATTCAGCCCAACATTCATATCCAGTCCACATTATATTCTGCCCAAATACAAGCCCATCTTGAGAGGTAATTAACACCAGCCTATGAACATACCACCAGTACTCCATGATATTGACTTTCCATAAATCTCGTACAATGTCTGCTATAATCAAGTGTATATCTTAGGGAGTAAATATATCATCAGCACCAAACTCCCTTTCCTCTTTTCTGAATTAGGATCGAGTTGTGAAAAACCCTAGTGTTCCTGGATGAACGAATCTGCTGTAGACACCATGCTTCGAAACTCCTTATAAACCAACAAAAACATGACCACGAACCTGATGTATCACTTCTGGAAAACATAGATCCTTTGGATATGGTAACCTGCTGCTTTGTGTGAAACCTGCTTGCTCTTCAACCCACGACTGCTGCTATAGAAGAATTAGGGTTTGCATAAAAACCCTAAAATTAAATACGCCATTTTATTAATAAAAACAGAAAAATAATTTACACGAAAACCTTATCAACCCTAGATCAAGAGCCACGAGGCTCTGATACCAATTGTAAAATCTAAGAATCTGGACTCAACTAGGGTATGAATAACATTGATTGATTAAGCACAGTGGAATATGAAATAAGAATACAATCAACATTACTAATAAGGTTTTCTTTATTCAAACATGATAAAGAAACTAACTAGCTAACTATTAAACACGCTTTCTAAGCGTCTAGACTCTCATTAGAGAAGTTTGCTATGAAAATGGATGCCTGTAACCTAGACGTCTACCCTCTTTATATCATAGAGGGAGGTTACAAGAAACCCTAGCTTACTAATAAAACTAACTAACTATTACATATTAGGTCCTTATTGTTTCTTCTTTCTTTATTTCTGCTTGTGGGTTTTGTAATCATCAAATCTGTAATTCCCAACAGTAACTACTTAAAATATTTTCTTCAATCTTCACAGCAATATTAACTTTACTCTAGCAATACTAACATATACTAGCAGTAGTAACTAGCAGTACTAACATACACTAGCAGTACTAAGTTGTTACACTAGCAGTACTAAGTTACACTAGCAGTACTAACTACTTAGCATATTTTTTCATTAAGATTACTTTTTTTGAACAACCATTAAGATTACTGAATAACACTAAGTTTTACTTAGCAGCAGTAACACAAACCTTAGTAGCAGTAACTTCAAGATCATCATGAAGTCTTTTAATCCCAACAATCCTCTCTTAAACTTGATATTCTTCTTCAAAATCTTAAGTTTCTTCATTGAAAGCTTCATTAATCACTAGGAGGATGCTTCCAAACACTTCATTGATTCTTAAACTGTTTTGTGAGAAGTTTAAGAAGCTGATATACCATTTCACTGAAATGATCACATTGAAGCTTCTTGTTTAACATATCAGTAATTGTAGCAGGTGTAAGGGGATATCTCTTTTCTACTAGCATGTGAATGTGCATATGTTGCATCCTTAAAGAATGAACTCCACATGAGTCATATATTTTCTAATCCAATACTCTGTAATCATGTTGATTCCTACATACTTGATCTTCAACATGTGGATCAAACATTGTCTTTTGATCACCCCATAGCACTCTCTCAAAGCCCTCCTCCGGCCTTGTTGACCCATGCTTAGCTTTTACTAATTTCCACAGGGTTTCCAAATCTTCCCTGTCAAAGCTTTTAAGCATATGACTAAAGGCTAAGTGCATCTTTGAACTTCCATCAGCCCTGATTATCTGGTAATAGGTTATCTTCCCTTCTTTATGGATCTTGTAGTCAACAATGCTTGGAGGCTTAGTTGCCAAAGGAATAGCATCAATTGTTACTTCCTCTTTATCAGGAACAACTTCTATTAGTCTTTAAAGATCTGTTGTTTCTTTATCCTCATCCACCTTTTGCCTCTTAATACTTTCTTGTTCCAGCTCAGTGCCTGTTCTCTTTGAACTACTTTCTTGTGTTATCTCTTCTTCAGCTCTTACTTCACTTCCTTCTACCAATTCTGTATCCATATCTACAAATATGTTTACCCTTTTCATAGCTTTGTCAAATAACTTCTGAATATCATCAAAGCTTTTGTTCTTCAATTGATTGTGCTTGTATCCAGACATCTTTTTCAGATAAGTAGACATTGTATTTCTCTTTTGAGCTTTAGTTGGTGGTTTGTTCCTCTTTTCTTTTGATCTTATTGCTGCAAAGTGCTTCTTTCTTGCTTCTAAGAGTTGTACAAACAACTTGGACTTCTCTTTAATACTCAACTTCTCTTGTTCTTATGCTTGCATTTGTTGATCCATTTGATAATCAGCATCTATCATTGCTTGCACATTATCCTATGAAACAATGTTGGCTTCATCTTTTTCCCTTGCAAGTCTCTCCTCTTCATCAAATTCAGCCTGTAATCTTATAGCTTCTTGTTCATCAAAACTGATTGATCTTTCTTCTTCATCTACAAATGTTCTTCTACCATGATTCCTTTACCCTTGTCTTGAACCTTAACCTGTGATGGTTGTTGAGAAGAAATTGTTGGTGTAGTTGCTTGCTCCTCTTCATGAATAACAAGCCCTTTAGCCTTGGGTCTTGTGCTAGCAGTTGTAACTGTTGTAGCAGCAGTTGTTGTTGGTAGTTTAGTACTTTTCAGTTCAGCAAGTGCTTTAGCCAAAGTAATCTCATCATTAGTTATAACAGTTGTTGTAGTTGTAGCAGCACTAACTAGAATTATATTAGCAGCTTTAACAGCAACTTTACTTTCAACAACCACCTCATCACCTTCAAGATTATTTACCCCAAACATATCTTCATCCCTGTGAACATTGACCAGATAATATCTTCATTGGCATCAATATCATCAATCCTCCCATGTTTGGATGCATCCTCTTCACCCAAACCTTCATCTTCAGAGGATTCAATCCTAGCTGACAGACCAACCTTGTATAATCTTTTAAGCCCATGAGTTTTTGACCTATTCTTCTTTTCTAGTCTCTTAACCCTCCTTTTCAAACTTATAATCTCCTGAGCTTGAGAGGACTCTCCAGATCAATAACTCTATTTCATAAGTTGGTACATAATTCCATCAATTCATTTAGTTTTAGACTATCCTCGTCACTTGAATGTGTGTTAACTTCTACGAGTAGTGAATCATTGGAAGTTTTAGATACATTCTCAAACCCAGTTTGAGTAATAGTATCCTAATTGGTTTCTTGGCGCCTGGGACCACTACCTGAACTAGTTCCTAAGGAACTTGGTTCATTAAGTGTTGCCTTAGATTGGGTCTTATTGATGTTACCCCTATCCTACTCTGCATCTAAGCTAGTAGCAGTAGTGGCAGTCCTTTCCAAACTGTCATCAATCTCTACATAGACAGCCTCATCTGCAACATTGTTTGTAGGACCACTAGGCTGAGGTACCTCAGTGTCCTTTCTCTTTGGCTTCCTAGGTTTTTGTTTCTTTTGAGGTTGAGATGTTGATGGTTGAATAATGGTGGGTGTGTGATGGGGATCAGTAGGATTTGCTGAACCTTCACCCATTTCTTCTTGAGCTTGTACCATCATTGTTGGAAATAAGGGTGTTTCTCTTCCAGAAAAGCCTTTCCCTACCCTTCTCATGTTTCCAAAAATCTTCTTAGTGTGAGAGGGTGTAACATAAATCCTTTTATGATTTGACATTCCTTCCAGTTGTTTCTCCAAAAACACTTGTACAAATCTTGGATACATCAAGAATTTACCAGACACATTCTCCAAGTTCTTCACCATACTTTCAAATATGTACTTTGAAAAGTTAAACTTCTGGTTTGTAGCTAGGCAGATAATTGCAGAAGCCATAGTGCTACTAAATTCATTCCATGCAGTAGTCTTAGCACTTAGGCATTGCAAAATGGTATGAATAAGGAATTTCCATTGAGGAGAAAAGAATGCCTTATAGAATGTAAGCTTCTGTGAAAGTTTTTCATACCCCATCCTTGTAAGTTCTTCAAAAATGGTAGCATTTGGCAAGCAATCCGTACCTTCCTCATCATTCAGTTGAAGGTCACGTCTAACAGATGCTTCAGTAACGATTATCTTCTTCCCATCCACTAGGGCTTGTAACTGTACTTCCCCATTGATAGTTTTCACCTTGACAGTAGCCCAGAATTGTTCAATGCATGAAGTATAGATAGTGGGATTGATCGTTAGTGCATATCTTATAGGGTTTGCATTCAAAAAATCCACTATCTGCTCAAACTCTTCACTTTCAATGGGTTTAGACAAAAACGTGACCAAATTGTGAGTATCAAAAAACTGTCGGGTCGTCATTGTGTTGGGTTTTGATGATGAATGATGAAATTGAGTTAGGGTTTGTGATTAGATATATGATTGAATAAAATCGATTAAATGAGTAAATGAAACCCTTAATCGAAGTATTTATGAAAATACCCTCAACAGCATTAACGTTCACCAGCAGTTGTAAGTTATGCCTAGCAGCATTAACTTTCAACAGCAGTGGTAAGTTATGCCTAGTAGCATTAACTTTCAACAGCGATAGTAAGTTATGCCTAGCAGCATTAACTCCAATTCCAGTCCAAACACTCTATATTTTTAATATATTCAACTCTCTTTTTGTTTTTCAACTCACCACTTCTCTCAATTCTTTTTTCTAACCAAATCACTCTGTCTGTTTTTTAACTCACAAATTCTCTCAATTCTTTTACTCACCAAATCACTCTTTCTGTTTTTACACATCTCTCTTTCTGTTTTTATTCTCACCAACACTCTTAATTCTTTTTCTCACAATTTTCACAATGTTAATTATACCAGCAGTATTAAGTATAACTAACAACATTAACTTAGTAGTATTAAGTATAACTAGCAGCACTAATTATACTTAACATCAGAAACTTTTAATGACATGAATAACAGTACTAATTCATACAAAACTCTACAAAAATATAAAGAGATAAAAGATTTTAAGGATTTAGCATTCCAATACTAGCAATCAAATATTGAAACCTACTTACATCAAAAGCTTTTGTAAGTAAATCTGCAACATTCTTGTCAGTATGGATTTTAACCATTTGAATCAACTTCTTTTCATTGCAATCCCTAATAAAGTGATGTCTAATCTCTATATGCTTTGTTTTTTAATGAAAAACATGATTTTTAATTATGCAAATAGTACTGTTATTATCAATAAAGATTTTGGTATGCAAGAAATTATACCCATAATTAAGTAATTGATTCTGAATCCAAAGCACTTGTCCACAGCAACTTGAAGCAGCCACATATTCAGCTTCTGTTGTAGAATTTGCAACCATAGTCTGTTTCTTGCATTGCCATGATATTAATCTACTTCCAAGAAATTAACAACCTCCTATTGTAGACTTCCTATCCAAGCTTGCTCCAGCATAATCACTATTAGTGTATGCTACCAAATCAAAAGGAGAATCTTTTGGATACCAAAGACCCAATTTTGGTTGACCTTTTAAGTACCTAAAGATCCTTTTTACAGCATGAAGATGTGAAACCTTTGGGTTGACTTGGTATCTTGCACAGGCACACACTGCAAACATAATATCAGGTCTTGAAGAAGTAAGATACATCAATGAACCAATCATTAATCTATATAAATGAACATCCACTTCTTTACCATATTCATCCTTCAGCAAAAGCTTTTGAGTTTCCATAGGTGTGCTTGCTGTCTTGACATCAGTAAAACCAAATTTCTTGGAAATCTCAGTCACATACTTGTTTTGACTGATAAAAATCCTATCCTCCTTCTACTTTACTTGCAGTCCTAAGAAGAATGTAAGTTTACCCATAGAACTCATTTGAAACTTCTTATGCATCATCTTCTCAAACTCAGTGCATAATGACTTCTTTGTAGAGCCAAAATGATATCATCTACGTAAACTAGAACTAACAGAATATCACCTTTGTCCCTTCTGATAAACAAAGTCTTGTCTATCTTTCCTCTTTGAAACTCATTGTCTAACAAATAAGTTGACAAGGTTTCATACCAAGCTCTAAGAGCTTGATGCATTCCATAAAGTGCCTTTTCTACTTTGTATACTCTGTCAGGGAAGTCTGGATCATCAAATCCTGGTGGTTGACAAACATAGACTTCCTCTTCAATCTTACCATAAAGAAAAGCACTCTTGACATCCATCTGGTACACCACAAAGTCTTTAAATGAGGCATAGGCTAAAAATAGCCTAATTGCTTCGATTCTTGCAACAGGGGCAAATACTTCATCATAATCAATCCCTTCTCCTTGTGTGTACCCTTGAGCAACCAATCTTGCTTTATTTTTAATCACAATTCCTCTTTCATCCTTTTTATTCCTGAAGACCCATTTAGTGCCTATGGGCCTTTTGCCATTTGGTAAATCCACCAAGGTCCAAACCTTTTGTAATTTAAATTATAGAAGCTCATCTTGCATAGCTTCTATCCAGCTTGGATCCTGCAATGCTTGGATTACCTTCTTGGGTTCTACTTGTGATAAGAAGCAGGCAAACAAGCAATTTTGAAAGTCTTTATGGTTTGTTCTTTGCTGAACTGAACTAAACAAACCATGTTCTTCCAAATTCTTTGTCATTCTTCTTGTTTGAGGTGCTAAATTCAAGTCTCTAATAATTTGTTCAACTGGATGATCTTTGTGTACTCTTGTAGTTGGAATAGGACTGACAGGCATAAATGCATCCAAATTGTTCATGTCAGCCTCTGCACCAACATCTTCATCATCATCTGAATAGACAATATCTTCTAAAGCAGGCATATTTGGATCATCTGGAAGTTCAATGCTTGCTTTTCTACCAACAGCATTAACTTTATTTGTGCTAGCAGCATTAACATTGTTAGTGCTGTTAACACTAGCATCCTTCTCTTGATCATCTCTTTCATCCTCTTTACTTGGATCACCACCTTCTTTTCCTGGTTCTTCAGTAACCTTCTTTTCATCATCTCCTAAAGGTTTGAATCCAGCATCAGGAGAACTCTTTAAACTTTGAGAGAATGGTGGATCAGCAGTCCACAATGGTAGCAGAATGTAATCTTTTCCAGGTACTGTCTCCATTCTAGCTTTACCTGCATCATCACATGCTTTTGTACCTGCATTACCATTAGACTGATTTCCTGCAACAACTGGCTTATAATTCATTGACTTTGTTAGTGCATCAATATCAAAAAGCCAATTTGGTCCACTTCTTGCAATATTAGGTGTATTCTCACTAAACTGGACATGCAGGTTCTCTTCAACTATCCTAGTTCTACTGTTGAATACTCTAAATGCTTTACTATTGATTGAGTACCCGTACAAAGAACCCTTCTCAGCCTTGCCCTCAAAATTACCTAGTGATCAAGGTATTAAGGATTCTAACAGACACTCCAAATGGTCTCATGATGCTTAAGAGCAGTTTTCCTACCTTGAAAAAGTTCATAAGGGGTCTTGTTGTGAGGCTTGATAACTAACACCCTATTTTGGACATAACACGCAGTATTAACCCTATTTTACGTCAGCCCAGAAAGTTGTTTGGCAATTTTGAATTAGCTACATAGTTTAGCAGCCTCTATTAGTTCCTATTTTTATTTTTGCTATTTCCATTTTGTTGTGAATCCTAGCAACACTAAATTTCCCTTCTTAAATGACCCTTCCATTCACAGAACCTGATTCCATGACCCTATTCTTCTTGAATTCAGTTCCCCATTGACACATCTAATCAAGTTTTACCCTAAGGTCTATTAGATTTTCTATCATGTTTTATTATAATGTTTCAAGGATTTCACCTATTTTCATCCTTATAGATGGCTAAAAAGAAAAAGCCATCTAAACCTACTAAAAATAATATGTAACAACTCGCAGTAACATCTTTTTCATTAAACTCTTTACAAATAAGGCCAAACAAATCCAAGTGCAACATTTGTAATGTTAAGCCGGATTGAACTGACTGATTTGTCTTACAAGAACTCTTGTGGCTTTCCTTCTGACAGCAAACACAGTTTTTGATTAATTTCAAAAAGTTTTAAAGGTAAACCTCTTACAAGGTTTCCCCTTACCAGTTTATTCATTGTTTTGAAATTTACATGTCTAGGCCTCCTATGCCAAATATTAGATTCATCTGGTGTGGCTTTTTCAAAGAGACAAGTGAGACCTCCTTGAGGAACAACATTCTTTAAGTCAACACTGTACATGTTATCCTTTCTAGGAACTTTAAGTAAAACATGACTTTCATCAGTTAACTTAAAGTCTGGAGACAGAACAACACATTCAGTATCAGTAAAAAGAACACTATTCTTCTTGTCACACATTTGTGAGACACTGAAAAGGTTAAACGTTAGTTCTTTTACAAAATACACATCTTCAAAATCCAATTTACCAGTTTTTATTTTACCTTTCCTAGTAATTTTTTCTCATTTGGAATTACCTCCAAAGGCAACAAATCCTCCATCAATTTCTTTATAATATATAAGATAGGATCTGTTTCCTGTCATGTGCCTAGAGCATCCACTGTCAATCACTCCTTTATTCTTTAAATCTTGTTGTGGATTGCCCTGCACATAATGGTAGGAAAATTAGTTTCTTTTGGGGACCCAAGCCATTACTAGCTTGGATCTGCCTGTGCATCATAAATTAAATCTTTTTAAAGGACAGTGATGCCACCATTGTTGTCCTGGAGACATGACTAAAATTTAGTTGCTTTGTCTCCAAACCCAACATGTTAGCATTACACATTTCCCTTGTTTTCCTTAACAACACTAAGAACTGCTTTTGGCCTAGTAGTATTAACCCTTGTTCCCTTAATAGTATTAACTTTTTTAGTGAAATTACTATTAATAGCTGTTGTTATTTTGTTAAAAGGTCTTCTAGCAGTTGAATATGCATTATGAATAACATTTTTCATGGGTCCAGCATTATCCATTGTTGTTCTTGGTTGAACAATATTAACTGGTCTAGCAGTATTAAGTAAAATGGGCCATAGACCAAGTTAAGACTGTCTTGAAACCATTCCCTTTTTGGACTCAGGGTGAGTTAATTGAGAGAAATTTTGTTTGTTCACCCTTAGAACATATGGTCCAAACTGGTTTTGCAATCTCAAAATTAAACCTAGTTATTGCAATCATTCTTCAAATGATCAAAACTACCACACACATGACAAGCTTTATTGAACATCTCAAAATTACTCCCTAATTTTTAAGACATCTGTTGGTTCTAGTTTCTCTTATTCCCACTAGGACTAGGTGTGAATTGCCTATTTTTATCAACTGATGTTTTCTTAGGAGATTCTACTTGCTCATTAGACTTAACAAAGTTTATCTTAGCAAAACTAGGTTTATTAAACATCTCAATTGTTTTAACCTTAGGCATATTTTCTTCATCACTATCAGATACCTAATCCTCAATAATTAGGGCTCCATTTTCTTTCCTAAAAGTATCAGTTCAGTTAGTCTACAATAGTAGGCTTTCAACACAGACTCCACAGACTCATTTACGATCAACTAATCATCTGACTAGATAAACCTAAATCACAGATTATGGTGCATAAAATTCTCTAGTATAAAGAGAGGTGGGTAGCATTATACCCTTATCCTGTTGTACACTTACCCATTATCTATTTGTTCTAGAAGTTAACTTATTTTTTGATAAAATTTTCAAATTTGTTCTACTGTTACATTGAACCTCAATCTTTTTTATTGTAGCCAACTCTAACTTTCTTTTAAGCTTTGTAATATCTAAATCTCTTAAATAGATTTCACATTTTAAGAGTTTTATATCTTTCTCATACACAGACTTATTTTTCTTAAAGACTAACCGTCTAGCTTCTACAGATTCTAAACTAGTTTTATAAGAGACAACACTTATCCTAGCTGTTCTTAAGTCTTTAACTAATTGTTCATTTTGTTCTTTTAGATTTTTTTACACATTCTAAACCAAGATTAACAATAATTTTGAGTCATTAGATACCCTCAAGTTTGTAGAAGAAGTTGAAACTTGTTAAGATAAGCCATGAGAGCAAAATTAGTTAGACCTTCTTCTGCTTGTCACTCGAGTCAAATCATAGCCAAAGCCTCACACTAAACACCAAAGGCAATTTGGAATAGTGTTTCTCAACTGGCATAGTCCTTCTGGTAGGTCTCACTGTTTTCTGTGTCTTGTTCCTTGGTGCCCTACACTTCCTCGCAATGGCCTCTCGTTGGCATTGAAATACTCACTTGGACTTGTCAAACCCAATTCTTTCTTTGTTGGCCATGTCTAGCTTCCTTCCAGTATTCTTCAGGAATCTTCTTGCCCTCATAGTCAGCATAGCAATGTTCCACCTCAAATCTATCTCTTCTAGATCATCAGGATTGATTTGTTGTAGATCTTCATTATCTAGTTGTGGAATACTTGGTTGGCTAGCAAAGAAGGAATAAATCACAGCATCACTCAAATTTTCAACAGTTGTTGAGCTATCAGCAGCACCTTGAGTGCTAGCAGTATTAACACCCTCAGCCAGTATTACTGCTCTAGTTGCAACTGTTAGGCTGCTAGAGGACAAAAAGGCTACAGGATGTGAGTTATGGTTGAGCTAAGATATCCCTATACCGCTGATTCATAAGCTATCAGTTTGTTGTAAAAGTCATCACCAACTCAAGTCAAATTTCTGATTTGTTCCTCCACACAATAGTATGCATAGTCCATTCTTGTGACAAACTTCTCAAGAACTTCTGATTGATGTCTTCTTGAGGGATAACTTCACCATGCATCTCCAGTTGACTAATTACCTTTTGAAGCCTTTCATAAGTTTGCTCAATCACTTATATGCTGGATGCAACAAAGTTTTCATATTGCTGCATCAGAAGATTTTTCTGAGTTTTCTTTGTAGTAGTATTACCTCTAAATCTGTTCTCAATAGCCTGCATCAGTGTCTTAGCATCCTTGTATGAGTTAAACTTTAATTGATGCTCATTAGGTAATGCCATCAACAAAGTGCTTCTTGCCTTCAACTCTGCCCTTCTTTGTGCCTTCTCTTCAACACTTGTAGGAGGGATAACAGTCTCTTAACATCAACAGTTTTTTTACTATGGTGCATAACATTTTCTACGATTCCTATAAGAGTAATCAATCACTGTAGGTACTACTGACTCTAAACCACATCTTCTAGGATCATAGCTCATCCAGTGGAGTACTGGGTAGCTTGATGGTTTTGAGTAGATTGAGATACATTGCTTCTAGAAAAAGTAGATCTCTTGTGTGTAGTAAAAGGTTCTTCTTATTTAAAGTCTTCTCACAAGCTATGATACCACTTGTTTAAAAAAGATGCCCAATATAGAAAGATCATTGCATACTTAGAATAAGCAAGTTATATTGAATAAATTCAAAACAACTATGATAGAAACTTTGATTATAAATATCAAAGACTATATGGAATCTAGTCAATGATACTAAGAAGAATTTCAATGAAACAATAATGAATAAGATTAAATACCAAATATTTACACCAAACTATTCAGCCTCAATATTAAGTAAATACGAACACTCTAATATTTTAGGTTACAAAACCTGAAGCAAAATGGATATCAAAACAAACGATTTTTAGATATCTAACTCTATGCCCTAGGACCTCCTTTTATACACCAAGGAGTCCTAACCGACTTACAATATTTTCCTAAGTTATAAAATCTTCTAAACACATAACTATATACGGATCTTTAACAAAAATATCTCATACTTATTCACATAACAATCTTTATCTTTTTCTCTGATAAGTCTTTGATCTCTTCTTTGTCACATAAACTCTTTCACAATTGTAATCGTTAAGACTGTAACTTCTTCACACACAGTGTAACTTTTATACCACACAGCAATCAACTGTGTACAAGCAGCATTTTAACTATTTAGAAAGATTTCTCAATCTTCATATAGCATACTAAGTTACACTACAGATAGTAACTTTTATACTAGTAGTAGAAACTAGCAGTACTAATATACACTAGCAGTAGTAACTTACACTAGCAGTACTAACTACTTAGCATATTTTTCATTAAGATTACTAACAGCACTAATTTATACTTAGTAGCAGTAACTAATATCTTAACAGTCTTAACTTTCCTTACGCAGTATAACTTCTAAACAGCTCAAGAGGCTTAATCTCTACAGATGCTATTACAACTGCCTAAAGAAAGGCTCAGAGAAGATTAGAGTAAAAGCTAGAAGTACTTTAATGATAAGGCACTCCCATATGAACATCAGTCAAAGTTTTAACTTCTATAAAGGATGCTAACAGTTGTTATAAAAGCGGTTAAAAAGAGAATATCGAGTAGGGAATGCAACTAAAAGAAAGACTCAAAGGAATCTCTTAAAGCAGTAATTTGAAAACTTCATTGCTCCAAGCTCATAGATGATTGATCAAACCTTTGATAGGCTTCAAAAGCTTGTGATTCAGTTGGAGCTTTTGGATGAAAAGATTTCACAAGAAGATGTTAATAAAAAATTATTAAGAAGTTTGCCACCTGAGTGGAACACACATGCTATTGTATGGAGGAATAAAGCTGATTTAGAGAGAATGAGCATAGATGATCTCTACAACAACCTCAAGTGTATGAACCAGAAGTTAAAGGGATGTCTAGCTCAAGTTCAAGCACACAGAACATGTCTTTTGTGTCCTCTTCAAATAACAACACTAGCAGCACTAATGAAGCAGTTAATACTGCTCATGGAGTTTCTAACTGGCTACACTCAAGTAATGCTACTGTATCTACAAATATTGATAACTTGAGTGATGTTGTTATTTGTGCATTCTTTGCTAGTCAACCAAATAGTCCTTAACTTGTACATGAGGACTTGCAACAAATCCATCTAGATGACATGGAAGAGATGGATTTGAGATGGCAAATGGCCATGTTGACTATGAGGGCTAGAAGGTTTTTGAAGAATACAGGAAGGAAGCTTACTGTTAATGGCAATGAGACTATTGGTTTTGATAAGTCCAAAGTAGAGTGCTACAACTGCCACAAGAGGGAACATTTTGCTAGGGAGTGCAGAGCCTAAGAAATCAAGACAACAAGAACAAGGAAAGCTTAAGAAGGAGTATGCCTGTAGAAACATCTAATTCCATTCTCGTTGGTGCATGTGATGGTCTTACGGGGATATGACTAGAGTGATCAGGGCCGAGACATGGCCTAATTATGCACTCATGGCCTACTTATCTTCAAGTCCGGACTCAAGGTATCCAATGCATTCTATTGTTGTCAAAATCTTCTCTGAAACTATTGAATCTCTTAAAATCTCAAAATGACAACTATTAAAGAGGATTTAAATAACAAAAAATCTGAGTAATTGGTTTCTAGTTTATAAGACAAGTTTAGAGTCATTGGAACAAAAACTTGAAGTTTACAAAGAAAATGAGTCTATTTATTTACAAGATATTAAGGGCTTAAAATTTGAAATTCATATAGGAGAAATAACTATTAGAGAGCTTAGGAAAAAGCTTGAAATATTTCAAAAAGAAAAAGATGGCATTCAACTTAATGTAGATAAATTTGAACATGCATCTGAAAGTTTAAACAATCTCATAGAGTGTCAGATAGTTGACAATTGCAAGAAAGGTTTAGGCTATAAAAATTATAATAAAGTTCCACCTCCCTACACAGGAAATTTGTAACACCCCCAAAGTGGGTCGCAGCGGAATAAGGGTCCGGGGCGTGTTACTTCTCAGATCAATAACACAAGATATATATAGAACTACCAAAAAGTCGTTTGAAAACGATACATTGGATTTAACAAAGTAATTGTTACATAAGCCCGAAGCTTAACTTGTTCACATTGTTCAAAGTACATAAGATTTCTACCCATAGTTATACAAAATGTATTGCGACTAATCTTTTATTGCATGAATATCCCGATCAAAACCACCATGTATCCTGTGTCCCTCTTGCTTACGGATCCCCAGAAAAACCATGTGCTTTAAAACTCAACAATATTGTTGTGAATTCATAGTTTGATAAATCATTAATGTAGACCACAAGATGGCCAAGTTGATATGATAATGCAACAATAGAGACAATCATATAAATGTAATTACGTTGCTCCTAAGCTCATGACACTGAAGGCTTGACGTGTATGAATACAAAATAATGGCCTATCATTGCCCATAGTGATGTCTAAAACCCGAAACATCCTATATTCCGACCTGGTATAAAAACGTTCTGTTTAATCCAGTGATAGCTAATCACCCGAACGGGTTGTCAAAACCAATAAGATCTATTAAAAAATTCGCGCTCGTAATTAACCATTTCATCGAAATGGGCATCAGATATGGGCTATCGCACTTAGGCAACACGTATCAAAAAATGAAACTTAACCACTTGTTCCAATTGAAAGCCATTGCATGTTTTTCCACCCCAAAAACTTTGTAAACCAAAAGCATAGTAAAACGTGGGGCTATGAACTCAACCTTGAGTGGAGTAATGCCAATAGTATCACAAAATAACGCGCCACGCGAATTGATCAAAATGCGAACCTAATTAAATTAAGGCGAATAAGTACTCGAGTACTTTATAATAACAATTGAATATAATCCTATAGTTGTTACATTGTACTATCGTTCGGGCTATCATAATTAAAGAGGTCATGACATGACGTATGAGGAGTTAGGACACTTTAAATCGTAAATCCAACAACTCGTCGATACGCCATCCGAAGAGGCCTCATTATGAAACTCCCTAGTAATATAGTACTTTGATAACCGCATAATATTCTATATAGCTCAATCACCAACTAATGGTTTTGGTAAAATTGTGTTTAACAAGTTAAAACGTTTATAATTACCGTTTTAGTAAAACTGGCATAACTTTTGCGTTTTAAGCCCGATTCTCGCGTTTCTTATGTCCATCTTTTCGTATTAAGACGGGTTATCATAATTTGACATTTTCCATATTTTGACCCCCTGGTGAACAGTAACTTTTACTGTGTATCACAATCAGCCCGAGAGCTTTATAAATTCGTTATTTGTTGTCGTAAAACCCGTAAATGTCGTAATTTATTCGTTATAGCTTCCGATTTTAGTGTTCTTTCGAGGACGTTCTCAGAAATTGAAAAGTTCAATATATTTATGAGGTTTACAAAAATAACTTTCTGTCCATGAATAGTAACTTATAAAATAGTCTTTATAAAGTATTTAATAGTCGTAAACTCGCAAAAGATCATAACTCGTCTCGTTATTAAAATTGAAAAATTATGATTCTTAATTCATTTAGGAATCCTAAATGTGTATTATTTAGTAAAAAAATCAAACAACTTTCTGTTAATAATTTTTATAAAAATATTTTAAAAATTTAATTATACGACTTCGTTTATTAACGTATAACTCGTTTTAACGTACGTTTTTTCGTTATTTATCCGTTTATTACAAGTTTCCTTACCTGTTTCCCGAATCGTCGTGAAATGATTATACTTATAAAAAATAAAAAATGATAATGTAAAAATTCGAATTTTGGACAGAATGTTTGCTTCTGAGTTTTGTTGAATCCATTATTGTACTGTTTTCTTTATACTTTACCACTTTTTGTATTTTACCACAAGTCTTACAATTTAATACAGGTATTAGATCATATATATATATGTCCATAGTCCATAATGTCCTTTTTGTCCAACTAACTAAATCCTAATATACAAAATAAAGTCATACTTTAATATAATAAAATCAACAAATCTACCTAGGTTTTATAATGTAGTTTATTTTAACACACACCATGTGTGTACAAGTCTTCTCATCTTTTATACTCTTATATTACAACCAGACAACATTAACATAAGTTCCCATAATTAGTCTACCATTTCAATATATATTTCCTTTAATGAAACAATTAGTAAACCATTAAAAACCCTAATTTACCCCATAATCATTTTACACCAAGATAACTCATGCAATATTTTATCATCACGTTTAACATGATATATGTAATGAACACCACAATATATAATAAAGTAACCCAGAATGATCATTTCAAGTAAAAACTCATTTCATAGATAAAATCCTAAATGGTGATTTAATCTAAAAATAAGAATAAACATAAGCATGAAAACTAAAAATGAAGCAAAAAGGTTAAAGTGACCACTTAGATGAATGATGATGGTGATAAATAAGTGATAAACCCTTGTTTAGTCACAAAACCAAAGCTTGCACAAAGAAACCCTAGCTTTCCTTAATAGAAACCCTAACTTTCTTTCACTTGAGTAATACTTGGAAAAGCTTAGCCAATGCTTGGGATCACCTTAGAATACCTTAGAATGGATGTGTATAGGAGTGTATGGGTTGAATAAAATTTTGTATGGGTTTGTTAAAGGGGTGATTGTTTGCCGTAGCTTATGTGTGTGCTAGAGGGAGTATATTTGATTTTTGTTAAGTGTTTAAACATGTAAGTGTTGTGTCTCTTATGCAATGTATAAGTAGTAACATGTATGACTTAGTCAAGGGAACATAAGGAAGTCTTAGGTATGGCCATGGTCCTAGTCTTTGGTCAAAGTATGGTAGAAATGGTAAATGTCCCCTAATAGTTGAGAACATCCCATGAAAACATGGAAATGTGTTCTCAACTTGCATTTTCTTGGTTCTTTCTCTCTATATCCGGCCATAAGGGCTTATGTATGATAATATTGAGTAAATTTTGGGTATTGGGTATAAACGTGGGTATTTGTTGAAGCGTAGAAAAGTTTTTGTGGTTCCGGGAGTGCCTAAACGCATTTTATCGCGAAACGTATACACTTTACGTATCCGATAAAAATAAAATGAACAAAGTTAATAATTATCCTCAAAATAATTATATATCCCTTGCTTGATGTAAACATTTAATTGTTTGATGCCCGTTTACATTGAACGCTAATTTTTGGCGTACGCGATTTAACCTAACGTTTACAATTTCAAGCAAACACGTACAATTCAAAAAGGTACATTGTGGATTTATTGATGTCGTCAATGACTTGAAAACACAGGGTGTTATAGACTTCCCCCGTTAAATGAGCCTTGTCCTCAAGGCTCACGATGCAGCACTTGACGACGGTGTGGTCTTGTAAGAGGTGTGGATATTCTTTTTGAATTGGTCTTCCACGTCTGCATGTGAACTCGTACCATCACTGGAGTCCATCGAACTTTAACCAATGGAATCAGACTTCGCTTCAACCGTTTAACTTCACAAGGCCCACTATTTCTACCGTTCCTCAACAAAATGAGTTTGTCGTCCAAATTAAAGTCCATCCAATGGCACGGCTAAACGGATCGTCGGTATGACACTTTTAGATTAGATACATGAAATTATTATGGACTCTGCTCAATTCTTCGGAATTTCGAGCATGTAAGCAACTTCATCCACTACTTTCTATCACCTAAAAGTCCAACATACCTAGGTTCAACTTCCCCGTTTTCCAAAATGTACTACCCCTTTCAAGGTGAGACCCTTAAGCATACTTGTCCCCACTGGAATTCCTGGCTCACGCTCAAGTCAGGCGTAACTCTTCTGTCGATCACGAGCGGCTTGCATCCTTTGCTTGAATCTAATATTGTTCTCAGATGGTCTCTTGAAGTGTAGTTCTGGACCAGTATTGAGCTTCTCCAACTTCAGTCCAACAAACAGGTGAACGTACACTTTCGACCATAAAGTCTTCGAATGATGCGGCCCTTAATGCTGTCGGTAGCTATTTGTTATATGAAACACGACTAAGGCAAATGGTTAACCCAAACCCAACCCTTTCCAAAAGTCGAATTTTGCACAATCCACGCAGCATATCCTCAGAGAGTTTGAATGGTCCCCTCTCGCTTGCCCGTACTGTCTGTGATGGGACGCAGTACTCATACCCAAATTAGTACCCAAAGAAATCTGAAGTGACCTCCAGAAATTGATGCGAATACTCGGTCATCATTCACAAATGCTTGAACGGGTATCCCATGCCTCCGTGACCACCTCCTTTAGGTACATTCTTGCGAGTTACCAAAGATCAGTCCTCTCATCGGTGTGAAGATCGCAGACTTAGTTATTCCGGACCACAATTCTCCTAAATTGTATCATAGCCTTTGAGATTCTTATGGAAGCTTCTTAACAAAATCCATAGTGAATTTGTCCCCACTTCCCATTCGGTATCTTAGGGTGTACCAACAATCGCTGATGGTCCTTGATGTTCGGAGTACCTTGACCCTATAGCACATGTCAAGCACTTGTTAACATAAGTGGCTAAGTCGGTGCTTTCATGTATGGCCACCAATATAACTTCTTCATGTCTTGTAACATTTGTCGAAAACCCGATGAATAAAGTATTTTTGATTTATAGGGATTCGTGCATCGATCACTGTCCCAAAATCACCATAACAAGGTACCCAACTCTGCAATTGAGGCACAGGGTTTTTTCCATCCGCAACGTGTTTTCCAACTTTGTTCTCTAAATAGCTTCTGGAAATTAAGTCATTTTCAACAACATTCCCCAACTCTTCACTCTTAATGTTCTCAGGGTTTCGCGCTTCGTCGCAGCATTTAAGATCTGTTGGGAAGTTCCAAACTAATATCATAACTGAGGCTCGAACTCTTAGGCGGTGTTCTCTTCTTTCCAGCTTAAAGCGGCAGCAACGACATTTGCTTCCCCGGGTGATAACAAATATTCGCAACGTAATCACTTAGCAACTCGAACCATCGGCGTTGCCTCATGTTCAACTCTTTTTGATCTAAAATGTTTGCAAACCATATGATCGTTATACAACCGTACACTTTAGTTCCATATACACAATAATGTCTCCAGATCTTGAGAGCGAACACACGCATCCAATTCTAAATCAGAGTCTGGTAGTTTTTCTCATGAATTTTTAACTGGCGTGATGCATAAGAAATCACCTTCTCTCTTTGCATCAACACAGCGCCCAAACCTTTCTTTGAAGCATCGCAGTATGCGATGAAGTCTTCGCTTCCTTCCGGTAGTGCAAGGATTGGTGCACTGCATAACTTTTGCTTCAACAGCTGAAAAGCTGCTTCTTGTTTATCGCCCCATTCAAACTTAACCTTCTTCTGGGTGAGCTTGGTCATAGGTTTGGCGATCTTCGAAAACCCTTCAATGAACCTCCGGTAATACCCAGCAAGACCTAAGAATTGACGAATCTCCGTTGGTGATTTAGGAGATGTCCAATCCTTAATGGATTCAATCTTGGCTGGATCCAACATAATACCTTCCCTATCGATCACTGTCCAAGAACTGAACCTAGGAAAATCCAAATTCGCATTAAAAACTGGCATAAACAACTCTTCTTTCTTAAGCAATACTAAGATTAGCTTAAGATGTCTTCATGGGAGCCCCCCTTCCCCTTTCTTGTTCTTTTCGAATATATCAAATATCGTCAAAAAAGACAATTACGAATTTATCTTTGAAATGGTTTGCATACCCGAATTCTAAGGTCCATAGAATACAGGCAGGTGCGTTTGTCAAACCAAACGGCAAACTGAAATCTATGTCCATAAACGGGGGGGGGATCCGAAAGCAGTCTTCAGATTCCACTTCTCGAACCCTTAATTGGTGATAACCTGACCTTAGGTCAATTTTCGAGTAGACACTCGACCCTTGAAGCTGATCAAATAAATCATCAATTCTTGGAGTGGATACGGTCTTCACCGTTATTGTTTATTAGTTCCCGTAATCCAATGCACATCCGGAACGATCCGTCTTTCTTCTTGACAAACAAGACCGGAGCCTCCCCCAGGTGAAGGAACTAGGTCTTTATAAAAGCCCTTTGTCTGAGAGCTCTTTCAGTTTGGCTCATATAACTCCTTCAATTCAGAGGCCAATGCGATAAGGTGCCCGTGCTACTGTGCATCACCAGGTACCAATCAATTTGAAACTCCCCACGTGTCGAGTCGGAGGAAGACCCGCAAGTCTGTCAGGAAATACTTCAGGAAAGTCTGAACTATGGTACGCTCCCTCAAATCGCTTCTTCTCCACTTTCATCATCTCTTTGTAGTGACATGTGCCAGAAAAAAGGAAACCCGTTTTCCATGGACTTCTGCTTTTAGTGCAAGAAAATGATGTTTGAAATCGTTCACATTCCTGGGTACTATCATCACCGTGTATGATTAGTTTATTTATTCCAAGGGATCAAACAATCTTTTCGGCACACAATGATGACCGATTGGTACTTCGCCAACCAATCCATACCGATTATAGCATCAAAACAACCAAGTTCTAGCAGGCATAAGTTTAATGAATGGTGTTTTAGTGAAGTTTAATGTGCAACCTTAAGTTATCGTGTTTAAAAACCCCAATTAATCCTCCCGTCATCTAGTTCGACATCATAATAGTGATCTATGTAGAGGCTAGATGTCAATTTGGGAGCCTAATGCAGTAGACACAAAACTTTCAATCGGCACCCGTATCAAACAAGATATAAGCATAACGGTTTTTAGTAAAGGAACGTACCCGCAACGAACTGTGTCTGGGTTTGCCACCGGGCATTTCCAACCACATACACTTCGTTGGACCCTGTCATCCCAGCATGATTACCATGGGGGCCTTGTTATGTTTCAGTTTTGGACGATTCCTTTTTTGAAGTGCCCTGAGCTCCACACATCAAAACTAGTAGGCTTTTTTTTTTTTTTTTCTGACCCGATCCGTCCCTTCTGGTTGTTATTGTTGTGTAGCATTCCCGTACCCCTAGCAGTCACGAACGAAGTGACCCTATTTGTTACATTTATAGCACATCGAGCACACGCAAAAGGACCGTCATGGTGGTAATTGCATTTTTGAGCATAGGGTCTAATCCCCCATATTGTTTCTTATCACCCGAATCCAGGCAGTGTATGCCTACAGATGATAATGCCTCTTGTTTTGCTGTGTTGGTAATTCAGATTGCTTTCGGAATGTTTTCAACTTCCTCTTGTTTTCAGCTTGTCTCTCTGCATTGACTGACTCTCTTGTCCATCAATATCTGTGGCCATTCAATAGCTCTTGCATTGTCTTTGAGCTTGAAGCCAGCCACGATGTTTCCATGGATCATGTCGGGCAATCCACCGACATACCTTTCAATTTTATCCGCCTCCTCAGGGAACATTCTAACACACAGTAGTGCTAGCTCTTGAAAACGTTGGTTGTACTTGACCACATCAGTACCTATTACCTTCAAGTTCCATAATTCAGCCTCCAGTTTCTTCATTTCGTTTCGTGGACAATACTTATCAGTCATCTTCTTCTTTAGATCTACCCAAGTCATCGAGTATGCAACATCATGAGTAACAGTCATAACATGGGAATTCCACCATGTTAGAGCACCTGCTAAAAGGGTACAAGTAGCAAATTTGATCTGGCTTTCCACCGAGCAGTTGCTTATTCGAAAGACAGTCTCCATTCTTTCAAACCATTGGGTTAACTCAACCACTCCCTCGGTGCCCTTAAAATACAGAGGTTTGCACTTCATGAAATCCTGGTAAGTGCACTCTCTAGCAAACGTGTTCAGATCCCCGGACTCCTGATGCCCGAAAGAATGGCTAATCAGTGCCATATTCCTGTTCGTAGCGTGCGGCCAAAAGCGCAATCTGACACCTGGTTAATCATAGCTTGGAGATGGGCATATAGAGACCGTAGTAGATTTGGTTTGTTGTTGGGTCGTTGTTGTTGTGACCTGCGGTGACTTGTAGTTCGCTTTGGTGCCATTTTTCTTATCCACAAGAAAATACAATATCCGTTAGATTTCATAAAATCATAACCATGACATGACATATCCATGATAGATAAAGTGAGATCACATCACACAGTGAAATATACAACTGAATTGTAATCAACAATGATATAACCAAATCGACATTCATTCATCACAAATTCGATTATAGACATGACATAATACCACCATTCCATATATAACTGGAAAACATACATGATTGGTTCAGATACAAAATGATCATAATGTTTAGGTTACAAAATAAACATAACAGCCTAAAGCCTTACTAGCCGGGATTAAACCCGTAATACATAGTAGGCTAAATACAAAATGACTAGCCATAACAAAGTCTAATCTAAGAACTGCTACCAGCCTCCTCTGGCAGCTCTGGCTGTGCAGGACCCCCAGCGGGTCCCTGCTGTCCCTGTAATGTAGTAACCTGCCCCTGTAATGCCATCACCTGTCCCTGTAAGGCTGTCACCTGCCCCTGCAGTGTGGTGACCAGTCCCTGAAGTGGAATCATCTCTCTCTGTAGTGTCTGCATAACAGTCAATGTCTGAATAATCTGCTGCTGTCGAGTACGATCAGCAGCTCTCAACTCTCTCATCTCCTCACGCCTCCCGCGGTCTGTCTCTAGCAAATCTGAAATCGCTCTCCGTCTACTACGATCTGCTGACTGTAACTCTGTGATCTCTGACATCTGTGCATGAACTGTGGTGCGTAGTGACATAACCTCTGCACGCGCAAGATCACTCGCATCCATAGATTTCCCCCAAGCCTCTCTAGACATCCTAGCCTCAGTCTCCATCAAAAGACGTGTATGTGCATGTCCACGTCTGTCTCTAAACAGCGTATTGACCCGACTGGCCAATAACTGTCTCTGGCTCTGCTCGTCGTCCAACATCGTGTAGATCTCATCTGTGTCTCGCCTAACCATAGACTCAAAATCTCTCACGTGTGCACCCAACTCTGTGTCGGTACTAACTGGAGCTCCCTGTAGGGTCTCAACAATCTCATCCCATGAATCCGTGATCCCATATCCAACATATCTCTCTGGGTCACGTCTGATCTCTCTGTCCATAGTGGCAACAAAGCCGTAATCTGCCCTAAGACCTCCAGCTGGTCTAGCAGCAGCAGCGGCGGAGCTCTCTCCTACCTCATAACTGGGACCAAGAGCTATACCTAACCTCTTCCGAGGTGGTAGGTTAACCTCGGGTCTATCCTCTCTATGACTGGCAGAGGGTAACAACAATGGTGGTAATGAAGTAGGAGCTGATGTGGGCATGGGTGGTGGTGCATCTGGTCTGGTGGGGGAGAGTATGAAGGGTGGTGGTAATGGTAGAGAATGGGAAGTAGCTGCAGCCTCAGCTCTCATCCGAATCGTGGCAGCTCGATAGCCCAACGAACGAATAGGACTAGGAGGTGGTGCTGTCAATACAGGTGAGGGTGGTGATAGTGGGAAAGGAATCTGGGGTGGTGATGAAGACCATGGAGATAGTGGTGATGCTGGTGGGGAAGATATAGCAAGCAGTCTGGCAACCTCAGAATCAGACCATGCTGGTACAGGTAATGGCTCTGGAATAGTAATCCTAGCTGTCATACGATATGCAGGGTGAGGTGGTGGTGTGGCCGCAGACTCATCAGTCTCAAACGGCTCAGTCTCCTCTGCAGACGGGGCAGTAGCTGGTAAAGCAACAACTACAGGGTAGGCAGGAGCTGAGTGCTCCTCCTCCGCCTCCTCATCAACCTCAACATCCATCTCATCATCCTCATCCTCCTCATCGGCGTCATCGTCATCCTCATCCTCCTCAATGTCCACCAATCGTCGTCCACCATCTCCTCCCATCAGCAGGAATAGTCGATAGGATCCTCCTCAGGGTTCCTCATCGCCATCCTCCTCACGGATCAGCCCTCGGGATCAGACTGCAAGAAATGTAATCAAAGTGACTAGTGGCAATAGGTGAGGCATCCTTCAGCATACGGCAGGCCTCAGCAACGATCTCGACATTATCATTGCTCCGGTCCTGGAACATAATCAGTTGAGTGTGGCCTAACGAGCTGCCTCACATAAGTATGGGTCCTCTGGTATGTAAGGTAGCTCAAGTAGCTCATGATCATCGGCTCGTGGTGATCCGATGTCTGATAGATCCTCAAATGGGCTGGAAACCTCCGTGTGTGTAACCCCTGATTCATCCGAATCTGACATGACTGAATCTGAAAATTCAAAATAGCTTATATTAGTACTTAATATAAGACTCTTATAGTAATATACATTTATATCATAACATGTATATCAAATATGAATGCATCTAGTTCAACCAACTGGTAGCAGTTTCTTAGATTAACTTTGTTATGGCTAGTCGTTTGTATTTAGCCTACTAAGTATTACGGGGTAAATCCCGGCTAGTAAGGCTTAGGTTATTATTTTTCTTTGTGTAACACCCCCAAATTGGGTCGCAGCGGAATATGGGTCCGGGGCGTGTTACTTTATGGATCAACAACACAAGAGATATATAGAACGACCAAAAAGTCGTTTGAAAACGATACATTGGATTTAACAAAGTCCATATGTTACATAAGCCCGTAGCTACACTTCTTCCACTTAATCAAATTCAAAGATTTTCAGCCCATAACATATAATAACAAAAATGAAATCACAAAATCTTTAATACAATGACACAAATCAAAACCACCAATGTATCCATCGCACCTTGTGCTTATTGATCCCCTGAAAAACATTGCTTTAAAACGTCAACAATAATGTTGGTGAATTCATAGGTTTGATAAATCATATATTGTAGGACCACAAGATTTCCCAAGTGTATGATAATGCAACAAATGCAGACATCATATAAATGTAATTACGTGTTGCTCTAAGCTCATGACACTGAAGCTTGACGTGTATGAATACCAAATTAATGGCCTACATATGCCCTGGTGATGTTTTTCTAAAACCCGCAACATCCTATATTCCCGACATGGTATACTTTCCGTTTTTCCATGAAAGCTAATCACCCCGAACGGGTTGGTCCCTAATACCCAATAGATCAATTAATAAACCATTCGCGCTCACATTAACAGTTCATGATAATTGCTCAATATTGGTTATCGCTCTTAGCAACACTAATCAAACATAAAACTTAACCACTTTGTGTCCAATTGTAAAGCATGCATGTTTTTCACCCCAAAAAACTTTGAAAAAACAAAAGAGCATGTAGAAACGTGGGGCTAATGAACTCACCTTTGAGTGAGTTATGCCCAAGTGTATCACAAAAAAACGCGCCACGCGCATTGAGATTCAAATGCAACCTAATTAAATTAAGTTCTTATAACAAGTACCGAGTACTTAATCCTAACAACATTGAATATAAATCTAAAAAGTTGTTACATCGTACTAGAATCGTTCGGGCTAATCGATAGAATTAAAGAGTCATGACATGACTTTCGAAGGAGTTAGGACACTTTAAATCGTAAATCCAACAACTCCTCAATACGCCATCCGAAGAGGCCTCATTATGAAACTACCTAGTAATATAGTACTTTGATAACCACATAATATTCTATATAGCTCAATCACCAACTAATGGTTTTGGTAAAATTATATTTAATACGCTAAAACGTTTATAATTACCGTTTAGTAAAACTGGCGTAACTTTCGCGTTTTAAGCCCGATTCTCGCGTTTCTTATGTCCATTCTTTTCGTAAATAAGAAGGGTTTTTTAATCGATATTGAATTTTTCATAAAATTTATCACCCTGAAGAACAGTAACTTTTCTGTTCATTGACCGACATGAACTGAGTTTTATAAAATTCGTATTTGACGTCGAAAAACCCGTAAAATGTCGTATTCTAGTTCAGTATAGCTTCCGTTTTTAATGATTCTTTTCGAGGAAGTTCTCGTATTTTGAAAGTTTCTTATATTTTTATGAGGTTTAATAAAATATATCTTTCTGTCATGAAGTAGTAACTTTTATAAAAATATTTTATAAAAGTATTAAGTGGTCGGAAACGCGCGAAATTCATAACGCGTTCGTTGATTAATTAAAAATTACTCATAAACGATTCTTATCATTTGGAATCCTAAAAATATGTATTATTTATTAAAAATACTAACCCTTGCTGTTTGAAATTTTTATAAAAATGTTTTTATAAAAATTTATTTACGACTTCGTTTATTAACGTATAACTTGTTTTTAACGTAACTTTTTCGTTATTAATCCGTTTAACAAGTTTCTTACTTTTTCGGAACGTCCGTGAAATGTATTATCTTATAAAAATATAAAATGAGTATGTAAAATTCGAATTTGGGGACAGAATTTTTATGTCTTGTTTGTTAAGTCCATTTTTGAATCTTTTCTTTATACTTTAACCACTTTGTATTTACCACAAGTCTCATATTTCTTGTATATTATATATCATCCCTGTATATTATCACTTACTTGTCCATAATAGTCCTTATGTGTCCAAGTTACCAAGGTTAACTAATCCATGATAATACTTAAAATTATAACTTTACTTAAGAAATCTCTAATTTACTAGTTTTGTCAATAATCATTTTTATACATAACCAAATGGGTACAAGTGTATTTCTTTCCATATGACCTTATTTTAGTGTTCTATTAACATGATTAAAAGTCCATACTCAATATTAACATGTCTTATGTATTTCTTTAAGTTGAAACATATTATGAAACTATGAAAACCCTAATTAATCCATAATCATGTTTACACCAAAACAATATGATACAACATTTTCTCATCCTTTTTAACATGATGTAAGTAATAACATAACATATATAAAAGTAATCCATGTGGTCATTTCAAGTGAAAACTTTATTTTCATGATTAAAACTTAAATGGTGATATAAGCTAAATAGAATGATCATATGCATAATAATGAAAGTTACAAGAATATAAAGAGTTCAAGTGGACCTTAAGATGTATGATGGTGATGATAATCAAGTGCTAAACCCTTGTTTAGCCACAAAACCCAAGCTTGCACTTAATAAACCCTAGCTTTCCTTCACTAAACCCTAGCTTTCTTTCTCTTGATTATTACTTGAATATGGTTAACCAATGCTTGCAAATGCCTTAGTACATCTTAGAATATGTGTATATAGGAGGGTATGGGTTGTAGAAAATTTGATATGGGTTTGTGTGGTGGGGGGTGGTATGCCGTAGCTTATGAAGGGACAAGGGAGGGAGTTTTGTAAATTTTTCTCTAAGTGTAAAGTGTATATGAGTTACTTGCTAGCTATGTGCATGTATATAAGATGTATAGTTGGTCAAGGGAACATAAAGCAAGTCCTAGGGATGGCCAAGTCTTAGTCATTGGTCAAGGCATGGTAGGGATGGTGTATGTCCTCAAATAGTTGAGAACATCCCATGAAAACATGGAAATGTGTTCTCAACTTGCATTTTCTTGGTCTTTCTCTTTATAGCCGGCCATAAACACTTATGTATGATAATATTGACTAAATTTTGGGTATTGGGTATAAACGTGGGTATTTGTTGAAGCGTAGAAAAGTTTTTGTGGTTCCGGGAGTGCCTAAACGCATTTTATCGCGAAACGTATACACTTTACGTATCCGATAAAAATAAAATGAACAAAGTTAATAATTATCCTCAAAATAGTTATATAACCCTTGCTTGATGTAAACATTTAATTGTTTGATGCCCGTTTACATTGAACGCTAATTTTTGGCGTACGCGATTTAACTTAACGTTTACAATTTTAAGCAAACACGTACAATAATAAAAATAAATAGCACATTTATTGACGTCGTCAAAGACTTGAAAACACAGGGTGTTATAATTTATATTGTGTGTCAAATAGGTCTATTCTCAAATTTTTAAGTGCTCTAAGTCATGTCCAGTTTTGACCGTTTTCTGCATTGAACAAAATGAAAGGTGGGTGACTTAGTGACCATTCAGTTGTTGGATAGATATGTTTGTTTACCTAGTATAAGATTCAAACAAACAAGAATTTCACAATAACGCGTACCATTTTCATGTCTTTTGAATATCCATCTTCGTCGTAAACAAAAAGTAATGGGAACTGCAATGCCATATAAGATGGATGAAGATTGTTAACATGTTGTGGTAGGCGTTATACAATGTGCAATGAAAATATTGAAATACCATTTCTGTACAGGAACCAGGTTCATAGACGATTTGTCCCTAACGTATCACCTATTGGTATTCATATTCTCGCCACCTATAACATTAAACAACCTAAATTTAAAAGGGTGGGACTTCTAACAAGTAATTTTTCACGTGCAATTTCTAAATATTGCATCCAAGCATTGGGTTATCCAGTATTACAATCAAACTTCATGATAATCTCAGCGGAGGTCACTGTTATCGCCACCAAAATGAGACATTTAGTGTTGTACCGCATTTTTCTGTATCAAATAAACAGAGATTTGTAAAAATCTAGCAGATCCCCTTCAGCTGGACATAAAGAACCAACCAATGATACAACTGACCCGAGGTTTAAAAACGTAAGGCCCTTGACCTATATTAATCGAATCATCAACACGCGCACCTAGAGACGTGATGGTGAACATTTGGTTGTAAGCTCTTATGTTAACCTACAAGATTCACATAACAAGAGATATGATCTGGAGTGCGGGGAGATTAAACAAATGTCTAGCCATATTATTTTAGTGATAGTACGGAAAATTGTTGATGATTTTATGAATTTATGAACTCGGTATAGCTTTTCGAACCCAAAACGATACCAAAAATCGAATCAATCACTTCCCAAGCTTTCCACTATTTTTCCCACACTCCTTAGCCTTCAATTGATCTTAGAAAAATCGCACAAACCTTGAAAAAAATGTATGCCGCCACTTTTGGATTTTTAGGGTTCGGTTTGCTTTTGAAGAATTTACAAATGAAAAAAAATGAGATAAGGGTGTGATAAACTTATTTGGCCGAGTCCCAAGGGCTTTAAAATGGTTTTAAATCAGATTTAATTATTTTCATATTTATTATGTATTTATCTATAATTATTGTATTTTTATTACTAATGTGTAATTAAATTATTATGTAATAATTCGGCATATATTCATATGTATATAAATTTAATTAATTTCCTTGTATAACATAAAGTATTTTAACTTTACAAAAATTTCATAATTGCTATATATTGTATTTTCATGATTTCTGTAATTAAACTGAAATTTTGTTTAAACTTTTATAGATTTTCTTGCATTAGGGGTATTTTGGTCATTTTACACTTGTTCTGATTTTAGGGTTTTACAGAAACAGTCAACCACACCATCTAATACTGCTTCTATACTGTATCATGACATTCGGTCTTGGTGAATATCCGTTCGGGGGAACATGCAAGAGATCAGCAACAATTCTTCTCACGCTTACAGAATACTTCACACACCATACTAAGTGAAGTAGTATAAACTACTTCTCCATGGAAGTTGACCTGATAACATCAAAGTATCAAAGTACACGTATTCCCCCATGATGGTTTCAAACTCTCGGAAGCATCATTGACGTGTACGCCCATATACACGAGAAGTTCTTGTCATAAGCAACAATCTTGAAAAGTTATGAAAGACATTGAAGAACTTTGAAAGATTTTACTTAGACTGTGAAGCACAATTAGCATTCTGTAGCTTCAAATATCCCGTGAGAGTTGCTGATTACATCTCAACCTTATACTCTCTGGCAAACTTACCGACCTCGTATTCTGTCGGCTATTGCTGTGACCACTTGGTAAAGTAAACCTGATATACCAAACTTGAAAATGAAGTAACATTCCCCAAATTTGTTACTTAAGCTTGCACTATTGTAAATTGAAGAACGGTGCAGAGGAAAGCCTCTAAGTACCATATACACTCAACTAAGAGCCAAAATAAGTACAACACCTCTTGAGACTATCCACATCGGCATCTGCGTGTGACACTGAGCACTACAATGTAACTCCTTAAAGTGATAGCTATAACCCGTGAGTACTACAATGTAACCTAGTGAATAAGGCCCCGCAGATCACTCACAATCTTCAGAGAATTCTGATAGCTGGTATAGAACAGATCCCCGAAACATGTAGTGAGAAATCGTACTGCGTAGATATCGAGACACTTCACTACGACACTAAGTGATTCGTAGTAGACACAGAGATCTGGTTGCAAAGAAAGCCTCTGATGAAGTGAACGCCCTATACACCTAAGTGCCTAGAAAATAAAGTAGTGGAGGACTCTATAACCACGACCTCTATAAATTCTTCACATCGCTTCTGGCGTGTATGACTCTGATACTACATAAGGTGTAAGCGACCTTGATCTCATGTATGTATGAGATATAAGCAGTCGTCACCGGCAACCTCCCCTTGACCGCTAGTACAATAATTCAAGTCTCAATCATACTGTAATGCCCACAGTATAGGCAAGTCATCCATCGATAGATTAGGTTTGAAGAAAAGGGGTAGAAAATAGAAGGAAGTCTCGATGATGAAATAAGTAGACGCCTTCGTGAAACCCACTTTAATCTCAAATAAGGGATACCAAACCAACTCCGTGATCACTTGACATTAAAGTTCAATTCTATATCCGTTTTGACGTTTTAGTGAATCTTATTCGGATCGTTTGTAGTGTTATGTATCATGATTGTTGTGTTGTTGTTTGTGAATGTCGTTAAACTAGACAAATGTTCTGTTTGAAATGTCCCGTCAACGATTCACATTTGTCTAATTAAACTTGACGTGATAGCATTTTATTCCCGGCTCAATCCAACAACTTATACTCGGCACACACTATAAAAAAAATAGACTCGGCCCAATGATTATAACATAGCCCAAGTTCATCATACATTTCACAGCCCATTAATTTTGATAGAAACCGGCCCACATTAAATCCACTACCCGGATCCAACTAAATGAATTAGGGGTATATATCACTCAATCCCTAATTTTTCTCACTTACAACCCTAATCATTTACACAAATGTGTGCAGTCAACCACACTTTTCCATCTCTCTCTAAAATGAAACAAATCTAATCTCCCCCATATCTTCATATCATAATCGCAACCATCATCTCTTATCATATAAATCGGGTAGCACAAAAACTCCTTAACCCAAGGTATACAAACAACTACCAACCACTTATAAACCCACGATTTGTTATCCAGGCACACGAATTAAAGTATAAACTCAGCTCGTCAACCTTTAAATATGCATATGATTCTCTAGCTCGTCGAGGTTCTTGGTGTCAAGATCTTATAAAGGTCTCGGGTAGTTGTTTTGGTAGAATCGGAAACAAAGAAAAAATTATAACAGATTTGTTATAAAATTTGTCTTTAATTTCGTATATTAAAAAGGGGTTTTAAGCCCTCACAGATCGATGATGATGATTTACTTTCGTGTTTGGTCTTGTTAGATCACGACAGTTGTGCCATAACTCGAAAGACGTAAATCTGAGATCTTGTTTTATGTTTTAGAGTCTTGAATGATTGTGGAGATGGAGTTGTTGTTGTTTGATGTGACGATGAGGTAGGTAAAAGAGTCGGATTTATTGAAGTGTGTGTGATTGGTGACGAAGGCTGAGTGATTGAGGCGTATGATTGTTGTTGGTTGTTATAGTTGAGATTGTTGTTGTCTGTTGAAGTTGTTGTTGCGTTTTGTTTACTCTTTGAGTGTTGACCGGGTCAACTCGGTAAATACCGAGTTGACTCGGCTTAGGTTGTGGTATAACAAAACGCAATCAAACCCAAGGCAAAACGCAACCCGTTTGGGTCTTGGTTTAACAAAACGCAACCTGTCTTGGGAGTCAAAACGCAACATGGTCTTGCGAGTCAAAACGCAATCTGCAGTTTTAGACAAAACGCAATGGTACAAAAATTTGTGCAAGCATGTCCTATAGATTTTAATCGAAAGGTCTTCAACTTGGTACCAAACGCACATGTCCAAAACGCAATCCTCGAACAAACCGCAATACCAAAAACCAACATCTTGTGAACCAAAACGCCACCTGCCAAAACGCAATATGTATTTCGTTTTCTTGTCTTTTAGTCCAAGACGCAACTAAGAAATAATTATGAACCTTTGAAAGCTACGAAATGATGTTAAAACCACCTAGTAATGATGCAAGGGATAGATCTAAGCCCGAAAGTACAAATCTTTAACACTTTTAACCACAAACAAAGATCAATCTTGGATTTTTCTTGCTATTTTTTCGAACAAAAAAAATAAACAAACCAAGCCACGAATTTGATCTTGTTGAACCACAAAACAAAAACGAATTCCCCCTATGCTTTGGTACCAATTGTTACCCATAAAGATTCACATAACAAGAGACATGATCCGGAGGTCGGGGAGGATTGAACAAATGTTTAGCCATATTATTTAGTGAGAGAAAGGGAAGATGTGTGTATTCTAGAGAGAGAAACACACACACCTTATTACAAGTAAAATGAATCATCGCCCCTCCATGGAAGTATGGAGGAGATATATATAGGTCTTGACTCTTTAAACTATCATAACTAGACATTTTAGGTCCCTGTGAGTCTTACCTATTTATACTAATGTAATTCTGTATTAGCCGACATATTTTAAGGCTAACAATCTTCCCCCAATATGTGGGCATACAGAATTACTTACAATGTTCCTAACAAGTACAGATACAACATAATATAATGACATTCAAGGCGCTTCCAATGCTAAAGATGACGTCTTTGTCTTCTAGTCTTGATACTTGTACTCCAGCTTGGATCTTCTTTGTCTTGACTTGTTCTGGAACCATTGTAGTATGCATGAGTTGGATTAACTTCCCCCTAATTTATGTTATCCCACTAATTTAATCCATTACACAACAATAATCTTTACCAATATGCTAGAAAATAAGAAGAAAACTTAGAGAGAGAAAGTAGAGAGAGAAACAAGAAGATTAGATTAGAGAAACTTGGTGAGTTACAAAAGATAGAAATGTAACCAACACCCCTCACCAAGTGTGGTGAAAGGATATTTATACCCATGCCTTGCTATCTTGGCACTTGGGCTTTCTAAACCGGCCGGGCTTGGTTTAACTTGGGCTTTGAGCCCGAAATACGGACAATATTGGATTACAATCCAAGCTCGTTGAACCCGACTAGCCTATTACATTACAAGACCTAGTTTGACTTTCTTAGACCGATAACATTCTTGGTTGACTTAATATAATTAAGGCTAACAATCTCCCCCAATGTTGACGTCTTTTTCTTCAAACTCCTCTGTACCACCGATGACATTAAAGATATGACGTTTGACGTTTATGATTTGCCTTGTTATGGTCTTGTCTTGTTTGTAATGGCTTTGATCATTCATGCTTTGTGATCTTGATTTTGAGCATTTATCTTTTGACTTTGAATTCTTAAGATCGTTATCTTGTATCATCTCCTTGACTTGAATCATCTTGATTTGACTTCCTTGATCAACTTGTGCTCTTGACCAACATGCTCATACTTGTTACATTCTTGTTTGACATATATGATTATAAGTCTAACAATCTTCCCAAAATACGATTCTTTAATTGACTTTGAGGCTCTTTGATGATGGGGAAGTTTAGAATCAACTATCTTGATGTTGAATGATTGACTTTGAAAGCTTGAGTATGAGCATGTGGTTTATGAATTCGACTTTGCTGGAATGAGGCTGCAACACCGTCGTCTTATCCTGAAATAAAACAGTTAGCAATAAAAGATGAATTTGGCTTTGTCATTCATCTTGAGTTCGGTTGCATTAACCTCCGGTTTCTCGTTTTATAGTATAAATACTATACCTGTGATCAGGTAGATTCAAAGAATCTCCTTGACAGGGTTTCCAGCTCAAAGCGTAGGATCTTCTAACACAGATGTATTAGATTCACCATGCTTGCTAGTTCTCATTACCGGAACGTCTCAAAGCAGACAACACGGTAAGAGTGAATCAGATAGTTACTATCTTTCTGATTAAGTCGTCAATTCATTTACTGGACCAAAATTGATATCCAGTTATCACAAGCTTGATTCATATAGAATCTTGCAAGTCACCTACCAAGAGCTTGTTTGATGTTGGCTCAAGCAGGATTTCCATCTTCACTGTGAATACTTAAGTATCACTCGGATGTTCTGGCAAGATCTCAAGGATAATGCGTAGGACTCTTTGTTACAACTTGTGAACTTTATGGTGTTCAACAAGTGTATTTTGACATTGTGTCCTAATGAGATTTATACTTTGATCTCTTCTTGGCTCTAGACTCGATTTGTGCACTTTTGGTTTTAGTAATCGGAGGCTGGAGCAGACTGCCACCTATTCAATATTAACAATCTCGGAGTGAGATGTCAATAGATAACGTGTGTATCTCCGTGACAAATGAGACAAGTTTCTTTTGAGAGAAACCCGAATGGCTGGGAAGGGTTGTGCATTGCATCACTGGGTCCATGATGTCGTCTTCAATATCAACAATCATCTTTGTGATTTTGATAGATTATGTATTGACCCGGTTTCTGCCTAAGGTGTAAGGAGGGCTTCTTTCTTTTCACCCTTTATCCATACATTTCTTTTTAATTCTTCAACCCCTTCAATGCTTACCAAGACGTCATTACTAACACCTTGTTGTGATTGTTCCAGTGTTAGCTCAATCTTAGTCTGCATTTCCCCTTATACACATTCTTCTCCATTCATAATTTTTCTAAAGGACTAGCTAATTCTAACTATGGAGTGTCACTTGGGTATAGTCCCTCCGGTTCAGGTTGGATCGTAAGGACTTATACTAAACTAACCACCTTATGACTTCCAAAACGTCGTGAAATTATAATCGTAGGACTTATACCTAACCTAATCACCTTATGACTTCAGAATCGTCGTGAGATTAATAGGTTGTTGGGTATAGAGATCGAACCATAAAACCATTTTTTGACATTGTTATTTTCAAATACTCCCCCTACACATGTGCTCCGAGATTCGAAATTGTTTAGCACATGAAGGAAAGAGTTTCACTTAGAGTCTTAAAGATCACATTCGTCTATAACATATTTTAATCACATTTTCTCCCCTTATTTTAAATAATAAAACACTTAGTATTTGAAATACCAATTGATTAAAAATTTGACATGAAAAATTCCATGGGGAGAAAAATAATACCACGATATAGCATGAATTCAAATTTCGATAGCTCCCCTTCAACAGTATATGTGGGATACCAATATTTATTTAAAACTTGACATTAGAATGAAAAATTGATATGACACCACAAAATGTTGAAGACGGAGTGAGGTGCCTTAGTGAACAATGTATATTATTAATTGACATTAGGTTTCCATATTTTAATTTCACAAAATGTGTTTGGATACATAAAATTGACATTTATGAGATGTATCTGACACATTAAAAGGATTTGTTTTAAAAAGCCCCCACTCAGAAATTGATTCACATAAAATGACATTCCGTACTATAATTCTTTGAAAATTATTAGAGTAAGGGAGTGTTGAACACATAATTTTAACAAATACCACTTTTTAGGGGAAAATACCACAAATTATATTGTAGACAGTTTGACATTGAAAGTTCTTTTTGAAAAATTGTGTTCAACGATTTTAAAAAACACATGATAGAAGACTCCTCTTCTATTTTAGAGTAAGCGTACACTGAAGCGTACACTTCCCTATTACATTCGGTACCAAGTTATGCACTAAAATATACATAAGTCATTGAGAAAAATTTAGAAATGACATGTTTTCAAAAAGTTTGAAACTCCTGTTCGAACTTCATTTACAGGCCCGTGTCGATGTTAATCAACATTTCTAGGTACGTAAATGTTATCGATTCCAAGAGACATGTCGAGAAGATTCTTTTTGATATTTTTAAAATTTTTCTGATTTTGTATTTTGTTTTTCTAGTTTTTATATTTTTCTATTTTCTTTTTCTAAATTTTTTATAAATAAATAAAAAATAAAGAGAGAATAAAAATATGTAAAATTGATGTTTGATGGATCAAGCAGATTCAATTGCCAGAACCTCCAGTTCATCTGTAGTCAAACATCTCATACCGAGTCGTCTGACAAGATACTTAAACCTATCTTCCGATAAAGCTTTAGTAAACAAGTCAGCTAACTGGTATTCAGTTCCGACAAAGAATAATTCAACAATACCCTTTTCAACCTGTTCCTTTATGAAGTGATATCGGACGTCGATGTGCTTGGTACGGGAATGTTGGACTGGATTGCACGAGATGGCTATGGCTGCCTTTGAGTCACAATACATAGGTATTTTATCAAAGTGGAAGCCATAATCTGTGAGCTGAGTTCTCAACCATAGAACTTGTGCGCAGCACGCAGATAAAGACACATACTCGGCTTCTGCTGAAGACATTGAAGTGCAGTCCTGCTTTTTGGATGACCAGCTGACTAACTTATCACCACCTAGAAATTGTATGCCACCAGATGTGCTCTTACGTGAATCGAGACAGCCCGCGTGATCCGAATCTGAAAAAGCAGTTGATTGCGAAACCGTGTGTCCATCGGATACCAAGACCCATGTATAATGGGAGTCCTTTAAGGTACGAAAGATCCGTTTAACCACAGTGAAAGAAAGGGGGGGTTTTATGTTTCTCAGTCGGTTTCGCTTGATAGCGAGCACAAAAACATGTTGCATGTACAATATCTGGTCTACTTGCTGTTAGGTACATGAGTGCTCCGACCATACTACGATATTTCGTTTGGTCGACCGGAGTACCACTCAAGTCAGCATCAAGGTGTTTTGTAGCCATTGGAGTACCAACGCTATCACAAGAGGTCATACCATGCTTTTTAAGTATCTCTTGAGCATACTTAGCTTGGTTTATAAAGATACCACGAGGGGATTGGTGGATCTGAATTCCTAAAAAGAATTTCAGCTCCCCCATCATAGACATATCAAACTTGCTGTGCATTAGTTTTCCAAATCGTTTTGAAAGTTTTGGGTTCATAGAACCAAAAATTATGTCATCAACGTAAATTTGCACAAGCAATATGTCTTCCCCATGTTTAGTTATGAACAAAGTTGGATCAATAGAACCTTTTGAGAATCCTTTGGATACCAGGAAATTGGAGAGTTCATCATACCACGCTCTTGGTGCTTGTTTGAGACCATATAATGCTTTCTTGAGACGGTAAACTTTGTCAGGATGATATGGGTCAACAAATCCATCTGGTTGGTTTACGTACACTTCTTCCTTTAGAGGTCCGTAAAGAAATGCTGTTTTAACGTCCATTTGGTACACTGTAAATGATTTGTGTGCAGCATACGCAATGAACAATCGTACAGCTTCCAACCGAGCAACTGGTGCAAATGACTCTTCAAAATCAATTCCTTCCTTTTGAGCATATCCCTTATAGGCTTACAAGACGAGATGTAGCGAATGATAGTAATTTTTCTCATCAGTATTAGTTTTCCAGAGCCATTTTAAGTTAATGACATTCTTGCAAATGTCTGTCGGACTAATTCCCATACATCTAATCGATCAAACTGGTGAAGTTCTTCCTGCATTGATTCAATCCATGCAGAATCAGCCATGGCTTCTTTGATGTTCTTCGGTTCGGTTCGACTCACGAATATCATTTCGTGCACTAAAGCACAAGAGTATCTGTCAAAGGGATGTGATGTCTTTTTGGCACACATCACTACAAAGGAAGCCGAAGACAAGTCGGAAGAGAAGCGACTTGAGGACGTGCTGATTGTCAGAGACTTCCCTGATGTTTTTCCTGAAGACTTGTTGGGTATTCCACCAACTCGACAAGTAGAGTTCCAAATTGATTTGGTACCAGGTGCTGCACCTGTAGCACGGGCGCCTTATCGATTGGCACCATCAGAAATAAAAGAACTGGCAGAACAACTTCAAGAACTATCCGACAAAGGATTTATAAGACCCAACTCTTCACCTTGGGGAGCCCCGGTCTTGTTTGTCAAGAAGAAAGGCGGATCGTTCCATATGTGCATCGATTATCGTGAGCTGAACAAGCTAACAGTAAAGAACCGTTATCCACTTCCTAGGATCAATGACTTGTTCGATCAACTTCAAGGGTCGAGTGTCTACTCGAAAATCGATTTACGATCAGGTTACCATCAGTTGAGAGTTCATGAAAAAGACATTCCTAATACCGCGTTTAGGACGCGTTATGGGCATTATGAATTTCAAGTGATGCCTTTTGGGTTAACAAACGCACCTGCTGTATTTATGGACCTCATGAACCGGGTGTGTAAACCTTATTTGGATAAGTTTGTAATTGTCTTTATCGATGATATACTAATTTATTCAAAGAACAAGGAGAGGAAGAAGAGCATCTCAAATTAATTTTGGAATAACAAAGTAAGAGGAGTTTGAATGCTAAAATTATACCAAGTGTGAATTTGGATTCCAAAAGTCAGTTTTCTCATAGACCTGTGTTTTATAGTTAAAAAAAGGAATTCATGTAGATCCTACAAAGATCGAGTCAATTAAAGATTGGGCATCTCCTAAAAGTCCAACAGAGATCCGCTAATTTTTAAGACTCATCGGTTATTACAGAAGATTCATTGAAGGCTTTTCCAATATCTCAAAGTCAACTCAGAAGAATGTGAAGTTTGACCGGGGAGAGAAGGAGGAAGTCGCATTTCAATTGATTAAACAAAAGTTGTGTAGCGCACCCATTCTGGCCTTACCTAAAGGATCAAAAAATTTCATTGTATATTGCGATGCGTCGTATAAGGGTTTGGGTTCCGTGCTTATACAAAATGAGAACATTATAGCCTATGCTTCTCGATAACTAAAGATCTATGAGAAAAACTACGCAACTCATGATCTGGAACTTGGAGCTGTGGTGTTCTCGTAAGATGTGAGGACATGACTTATACAGAACGAAGGAGCACGTATTTACCGACCACAAGAGTTTACAACATATCCTTGATCAAAAATAGTTGAACATGAGGCAACGGCGTTGTTTGGAGTTGCTTAGTGACACCAAGGGAAAGCAAACGTTGTTGCTGATGCTTTGAGTAGGAAAGAACGGTCTAAACCTTATAAAGGTTCTAAGCCTTAGTCATGACTTATTGCATAACCTCCCCAAAGCAAATCCTATGAAGCACAAACCGAAGCATTAAAACCTGAAAACCTCACTGCTGAAGATGTTAGAGTATGCTCCGACAAGACTTACAAAGAAAGGTTGAACCCCATGAGGACAGAACTTATGTTAAATAAAGAAGTTGGTTACCTGTTATGCGATCTTAAGACGCAAATCAAGCATGAGTCCTCATAAGTCAAAAAATTCCGATTCATACCGGGTTCCGATAAGAATGTATCAGGACTTAAAGCAGTTGTATTGGTGGCCTAACATGAAGGCGAATATTGCTACTTATGTTAGCAAGTATCTGGCTTGTGCTAAAGTCAAGGCAGAGCACCAAAAACCTTCTGGGTTTCTAGTCCAACCATGAGATTTCCAGAAAAATGGGGGAAAAAAACAAGTGCCCCCCAGAAAATTCCATGTATTTCGTCACGAAACTCCCTAAGATGACAAACGGTAATGATACCATTTTTGGAGATCATTGATCGGTCTTACAAAGTTCTGCTCACTTCCTACCCATGAGGGAAAATGATCTCATGGAGAAGTTTAAATGAAGCTTGAATGAATGAAAGTAGGTCACCGAACATGGAGTAGTTATTTCTATTAATCGCTGATCATGGATGGTAGATTAACGTCTTGATTCTGGTCAAGCACTCCCAATAGGGGGGGGGCCTTTGGGACCCGATTGTGACATGAGTATGGCCTATCATCCGAAACGTGCGGACAAAGTGAAAGACTATCCAAACTCTGGAAGACATGGTTACGCCCTTGCTGTTAGAATTTGGAAGAATTGGAAAGACATTTACCAATTAGTGGAGACTCTCTATACAACAACAGTTACGCAAACCAGCATAAAGGCCGCAGCATTCGAGCACTATATTGGATGAAAGTGTTAACACCCTGATGTTGGGGCAGAAGTTGGAGATCGCTTCAGCTTACTGTTCCTCAATAATTCATGAAACCATCAAGGAAAATTGTCCAAATCAAAGCAGAAACCAAAGCTGCTCGTGACCGACAGAAGAGCTATGTCGCAAACATTAACCAAACCAATGGGGTAATTCACGTTGGTGAACAGGTCATGCTAAAAGTTTATCACCTGGAAAGGGTTGTGCGTTTTGGCAAAACTTGGAAGTTAAACCCTAGGGTATGTCCGGTCCTTATCAGGTGATCGAGAGAGTCGGAACTGTTGCCTATAAACTTGAGCTACCATAACAATTGAGCTGAGTTCATAACATATTTCACGTGTCAAACATGAAAAAGTGTTATCCGATGAATCACTTGTGATTTCGTTAGAAGAACTATGTGTTGATGACAAGCTCCACTTTGTGGAAGAACCAGTAGAAGAATCATGGATCGTGAATTCAAACAGTAATAGAAGTCGCCATTCACATAAAGTGAGATGGAACTCTAAACGAGGTCCTGAGTTTACCTAGGAATGAGAGTGTTAGGATCAAGAAAAGTCTCGATCACTTCCAATATTAACTAGTCAAAGCCCGTAGTTAGTCAATGTCTAGTATGATAAGCTAATATGGCCCAAAGGCCTATGGAAAGCTGTTATCCCAAAAGCTTAATCCATTTCACAACTTAAGCTATAACAATAACAAAAAAGTAGAGAAAGAGATAAGAGAAAAGTGGAAGATTTATAAGAGAAACGAGAGATTGAAGATTACACACACTACAATTTATAGCAAATTGTACCAACACCCTCGTCCAAATGTGGAGAGGGTACTATTAATAGCCCTTAATGCCTTGAATGGCATGAGGGCTTTTCTAACTTGGGCCCGGGCTGGCTTTTCTTGGGCTGTTGAGCCGCGAAACATGGACAATATTTGGATTACCATCCAAGCCCATTGGAACCCGACTAGCCTATTTACATTTCAAGACTAATTACGACAAATAAGACCGATAACATTCTGTGTTCGATCTATATAAAATTAAGGCTAACAATCTCCCCCAAGGGTTGAGGTCCTCTTTCTTCTAACTCCTCCGTACTACGATGATGTTGAAGATATGACTTTTGACGTTTAGTGCTTTGCCTTGTTTTGGTCTTTGTCTAGTTTGTAACGGCTTTGTCATTCATGCTTTGTGATCATTGATTTGAGCCTTGTATGTTTGTGACTTATGAGTTCTTGAAACGTTATCTTGCATCATGCTCCTTGACATGAATCCATCTTGATTTGACTTCATTGATCAACTTTGTGCTCTTGACCAACAATCTCATTAACTTGTTACATTCTTGTTTGACCAAATGTGATTTATAAGTCTAACAATCTCCCAATTGATTATTCTTTATTTGACTTTGAGCGTCCTTGATGGTGTTGAAGATTAGAATCAACTATCTTGACTTTGAATGATTGACCTTTGAAAAGCTTGAGTATGAGCATGTGGTTTATGAATCCGACTTTACTAGAATGAGCAGCAACACCGTCTCTAAACCTGAAAAAAACATTAGCAATAAAAGATAATAAGGCTTTATCATTCATCTTGACTTCGGTTGCATTAACCTCCGTTCCCGTTTTATAGAATAAAATACAATACCCTGTGATCAGGTAGATTCAAAGAATCTCCTTGACGGGTTTCCATCTCAAAGCATAGATCTTCTAACACAGATGTAATAGAAACACCATGCGTTGCAAGTTCTCAGTTACCGTAACGACACAAATCAGAACATGGTAACAGTGAATTAGATAGTTTACAATCTTTCTTGATTAGTGTTCGTCAATTCCATTTACAGACCAAAATTGATACCGATTATCCCAAGATTGATTCAAAAGCCTCTTGCAAGTCACCTACCAAGAGCTTGTTTGATGTTGGCTCAAGCCGGATTTCCATCTTCACTGTGAATACTTACGTATCACTCAGATGTTCTGGCAAGATCTCAAGGATAATGCGTAGGACTCTTTGTTATAAAGCTTGTGAAGCTTTATGTGTTCAACAAGTGATATTTGACTATTGTGTCCTATAGAGATTTAGACATTGATCTCATCTTGGCTTCTAGACTCGAAATTGTGCACTTCTGGATTAGTAATCAGAGGCGGAAGCAGATTGCCAACCTATTCAATATCACAATCTCGAAAGTGGATGTCAAAAGATAACGTGTGTATCTCCTGACAAATGAGACCAAGTTTCTTTGGAGAGAAACCTGAATGGCCGGGAAGGGGTTGTGCATTGCATCACTTGGTCCAAGACGACTTTCATTTAATATATCGAACAATCAATCTTGTTGATTTTGATAGATTATGTATTGACCACTGTTTTCTGCTAAGGTGTAAGAGGGCGTTCTTTCTTTTCACCCTTTAATCCATACATTCCTTTTCATTCTTCAGCCCCTCCCTCACATGCTTACCAAACGTCATTATAACACCTTGTATGTGATTGATCCAATGTTAAGTGCACAAACATAGTCTGCATTTTTCCCTTATACACATACTTCTCCAATCATACCTAAGGACTGCTATTCTAACTATGGAGTGTCTTAGTATATCCCTCCGGTTCTGTGACGTAGGACTTAATACCTAACCTAATCAACGCTTATACTTCAGAATCGTCTTGAAATTAATAGTTGTTGGTTATAGAGTATCGACCCATAAAACCATTTCTGTCATTGTTATTTTCAAATACCCCCCAACACATGTGCCTGAGATTCGAAATTGTTTGCAAATAAGGAAAGATTTGTCACTTAGAGTCTTAAAGATCACATTCGGTCTATAACAATTTTAATCACCTTTTCTCCCCTTAATTATAATTATAAAAACAATTAGTATTTGAAATACCCAATATGATTAAAATTTGACATAAAAAAGCCATGGGGAAAAAATTATACACTATATAGCATGAATTCAGATTTCTATAGCTCCCTCTTCAACATATATTGGGATACCAATATTTATTAAAACTGTCAGTTTTAATGAAAAATTGATATGACACCACAAAATTTAAAGACGGAGGTGAGATGCACTTAGAGAACAATGTATATTATAATTGACCAATTTTATAAAGATACCACATTTTAATTTTTACAAAATGTGTTTTGATACATAAAATCGACATTTATGAGATGTACCCAACACATTAAAAGGACTGTGTTTTAAAAAGCTCCCCCTAGAAAATTATTCGAGGAAGGGAGTGTTGAACACACAATTTTAACAAATACCACTTTTTATAGAAAAATACCACAAATTATATTGTAGACAATTTTGACATTGAAAGTTCTTTTTGAAAAATTATGTTCAACGATTTTAAAAACATGATAGAAGACTTCTCTTCTATTTTAGAGTAAGCGGCACTAAGGCGTACACTTCCCTGTGACATTTCGAGCCCGAGTTAGTGCACTGAAATGTACATAAGATCATTAAGAAAAATTTAGAAATGACATTATTGAAAGCATTTGAAACATCTCGCTCGAACTTCCATTTACACGCCCGTGTCGATGTTAAACAACATTTCTAGGTAACAATAAATGTTATCGATTCCATAGAGACATGTGATAAGATTATTTTTGGTATTTTTGAAAATTTTTTTCTGATTTATATTTTGTTTTTTCTAGGGTTTAAGATTTTTTCGAGTTTCTTTTATGTTTTTTTATATTTTTGTATTTTTCTTATCAAAATTTTTTATAAATCAAAAATAAAGAGAGAATAAAAAATATAACAAATTAGATGTTTGATGGATCAAGAGAAACAATTGCCAGAAACTCCATTCATACTGGAGTCAAACATCTCATACCAGATTGTCTGACAAGATACTTAAACCATCTTCTGATAAAGCTTTAGTGAACAATTCTGCAACTGTATTCAGTTTCCGACAAAGAATAAACCCAACAATACCCCTTTTCAACCTGTTCCTTTAAGAAGTGATATCTGACATCAATGTGCTTGGTACGGGAATGCTGGACTGGATTGCACGAGATGGCTATGGCTGCCTTTGAGTCACAATACATAGGTATTTTATCAAAAGAAAGCCATGAATCCCCTGTGAGCTGGATTTCTAACCATAAGAACTTTGAGCGCAGCACCAATAAAGAGCGACATACACGGCTTTTGCTGATGACATTGAGGTGCATCCTGCTTTTTTGGATGACCATCTGACTAACCTTATCACACCTAGAATATTGTATGCCCATATTGTGGCTCTTACGTGAATCGAGACAGCCCGCGTGATCCGAATCTGAAAAAGCAGTTAGTTCGAAACCGGTGTCCTTCGGATACCAGAGACCCATGTTAATGGAGTCTTTAAGGTACCGAAAGATCCGTTTAACCGCAGTGAGATGTTTCTCAGTCGGTTTCGCTTTGATAGCAGCAAATAACCTGTTGTGCATGTACAATATATGGTCTACTTCTGTTAGGTACTTGAGTGCTCCAACCAAACACGATATTAATTCAAGTTGGTCGACTAGAGTACCATCTCAAGTCACATCAAGGTGTTTTGTTAGCCATTGTGTGTACCATTGCTATCACATGAGGTCATACCATGCTTTTTAAGTATCTCTTGAGCATACTTAGTTTATAAAGATACCACGAGGATGGTGGATCTGAATTCCTAAAAAGAATTTCAGCTCCCCCATCATAGACATGTCAAACTTGCTGTGCATGAGTTTTCCAAATCGTTTTGAAAGATTTGGGTTCGTAGAACCAAAAATTATGTCATCAACGTAAATTTGCACAAGCAGTATGTCTTCCCCATGTTTAGTTATGAACAGAGTTGGATCAATAGAACCTTTTGAGAATCCGTTGGATACCAGGAAGTTGGAGAGTTCATCATACCACGCTCTTGGTGCTTGTTTGAGACCATATAATGCTTTCTTGAGACGGTAAACTTTTGTCAGGGTGAGAGGGTCAACAAATCCATCTGGTTGGTTTACGTACACTTCTTCCTTCAGAGGTCCGTAAAGAAATGCTGTTTTAACGTCCATTTGGTACACTGTAAATGATTTGTGTGCAGCATACGCAATGAACAATCGTACAGCTTCCAACCGAGCAACTGGTGCAAATGACTCTTCGAAATCAATTCCTTCCTTTTGAGCATATCCCTTAGCCACAAGACGAGATTTGTTGCGAATGATAGTATTTTCCTCATCACGTTTGTTTTTCCAGAGCCACTTTAAGTTAATGACATTTTTGCAAAGTGGTCTGTCGACTAATTCCCATACATCTAGTCGATCAAACTGATGAAGTTCTTCCTGCATTGATTCAATCCATGCAGAATCAGCCATGGCTTCTTTGATGTCTTTGTTCGTTCGACTCCCACGTGAGTGCGACATACACAACTCGCCATCTGTTTCTATCTTACGTCTTATACTCACTGATTTCAACGATTTCCCAGACTTGTGTCAAATGGAATGAGTCTTTTGTCCAACGTTGCGCGAAGGGATGGTGTTAAGATAGAAAGTATGCATGTTTTGACGTATCAACATTGACGATACAATGTCTCCCCTGTTCTTGTACCGGTACTGAAATGTTTGATAATTCATCGTCGTCAATTGTGTATTTTCCTGTATTTTGATTCTGCTTGAATAAAGTGTTCTCAGTGCAGTGACAGGTTGGTACTTGAGTTGGAGTTTGATTGTTTGAATGAATGTTCAATGGAGGTGGATCTGCAACACGGTTGTTGGAGAAGTTGTGAGTTGTGTTATGGTTGTTGACGTTTATCAGGATTAACCAGACAGCATGTACAGCGTGAAGACCTTTACACAACAGGGAATTTTCCATTGAGTAATTCACTGAACACGTACTATATAGCAATTTCCAGCTCATTTGGAACGTTGTTACTGTCTCAGCAAACTTGAGGAACCATTTTCTTGACTTTGTGGACTGAACTTAAACTGTCTTTTCAAGTACCGTCGTGACCAATGTGACCTTGGTCGAACTGACCGGGAGCTGACGCCATTTGAGGCAAATAGTCAAAGTTAACATGAAATGTTTCAAATTCATTCTTGTTCTCTTGTTTAAATACCCTGTAAGCATTTGACTGAGTAGAATACCCAACAAAAGATATACAATGCATCACCTTTTTCGTCATTTTGTCAAGATTTTTACCATCTCTGACGATGTAGCAAGGGGAACCAAAGATGTGAAAGAACTTGACTGACGGTTTTCGGGCATTGATGATATGGTAAGGTGTTTTCTCTTGTCGAGGAATTACAAGTGAACGGTTTTGAGTACAACAGTTGTTGCAATTGCTTCAGCCCGAGACGAACAAGTACTTTAATGCGCTTAGCATTGTCGAGCAGCCTCAACAAGAGTACGGTTCTGTCTTTCGACAATGCTGTTTTTGTTCAGGGTGTTCAGCATCTGACGTTCATGTCTATTCCCTCTTTTGCAAGTATGCATGAAGATATTATTAAGAAATTCCGTGCCTTTTCAGTTCGAACTGTTGTCACTAAGCATGAAGTCTCATTGAACAAGTTTGAGAAATCAATGAGAACTCCAGGTGTTTCGTCTTTGGACCTCAAGAAGTGGGTCCAAGTATATCGGGAGTAGTCATCAACAATTACAAGAACATATTTCTTTCCATTAAAGCTTTCTACCCGCATTGGACCACATAAGTCCATGTGTAGAAGTTGTAACCGTCTTTAGAGCTCGGGGTAAGTCTTAGTGTAAAGGGTGGGGGGGGGGGGGGGTGGAAGGGGGGGGGGGGGGTGAGACTTTCTTTTGCTTTCCCCAACCTCACAAGAATAACACATATGAACTTTGACGAATTTTCAATAGAAGGCCATTCACAATATTAATTCTTTGAAAGCAAGTTGATGTGTCAAAGTTTAAAGTAGATAGACGACGATGCCAGAACCATGCTTGAAGATGATGGCCTTTAACCATTAAGCAAATTGGATTGGGATTTGTGTGAGTCTTTAAGAGTAATGAATACAAAAAATCTGTGCCACGAGAACCTTTTGAGAAGATCAATTCTCTTCAATCACGGATGTAACAGGTAACTTCCGAAAAGCAACTTTCAAAATCCCATACAAATTGACCACGGGGAATAAATTGTGATTAACCCTCGACTTAATAAACCCGTTTAATCGTAATAGCACCTTGAACCAGATCTCCATAACCAAGAATTGGTGCAATTTGATCATTTCCAAACTTTACCGTTCCCAGAAATTTCTCCACAAAATTAGTTAGAAGTTTGAGATTTCCGGTCATGTGCTTTGAGCACCCAGAGTCGACGATGAATAGAATGATCTCGACGAGCTGCAAAATAATTAGAAGACAATGGAGTATTGGACACAGTGGAACACCTAGGAGTCTTATGTTCCAAAATATTAGCAGTTCTAGATGCATTTCCTAGAGGCATACTAATGTTTGGGTTAACATTTCCTTTTTGAGTCTTAGGTTTCCAATTATATCCAGATGGAGTATACTTAGGATACCACCAACTGCATGTCTTACTAACTTGCTCATATAACTTCCTAGTTATGTTTCTAGATTTCTTGACAGTGGAGTCTGTTGCAACGGTTTTCTTATTGAATGTTGCAACAGATTGATTCACATTATGCTTGGGTTCTCTAGTACTAACAGGCACAGCCATTGGTTGTCTAGTCCTAGAATTCACGCCATTGATATAATGTAGAACACATAAATCATGATTGTCATTCAGCACACACTTTCCACAAGTAACACAGACAAAGTTAACATTCGAGGTCTTAGCATTCAAACTGTCATTACACGCAGTTACAGACGTTTTATTATTTGAAAACTTAAACTTCCTACGGTGGTCTTCTACTTCTTGCTTCTTCCCTTGACTATTGTTAGACATGACTCTATCTTCCAGATGATTGCTCTTAAGCTGTGGTCTGCTAACTCTAGTATTGGGAATTACTCCTGTAGAGAAAGACACGCGTTTGTTAGGTTTCCTAATGTCTTGATGCAACTGAGGTGTTCTAGTTTGATTAGGCTTTGTGTGCACTTTATACATTCCTGGTGCAATCACATTTGTGTTCTTGACAATTGGCAACATATTCTGAGGCAAAATCTGTGCAGTGACTGGTTTTGAAAAATCATTAGACACATTTTGTGTGGTAACTGGCTTTGACTTTGAGAAATCTTTCTTTGCAAGAGAATCTGAAAAAATAGCTGGTTTACCTAAAATGGATTGTCTTTGACTTTTAAAAGCATTCGGTTGTCGAATAACCGATGATTTTTCAAACTTAGTTTCCACAGATTTTCCTTTCATCTTTTCTATGAGTTTCTTTAACTCACTTATTGCAATTCCTTTGTCTTGTAATTGAGCTTTCAAGTCTTGAATTTCAAAATACTGTTCACGTTCTTTCAGAAATACGTTTGACTGATTTTCTTTGAAAGATTTGTCATTTTTTATCTTTTCTTTACACTGTTGTAAATCAAGTTCAAGATTAATCGCATGTTTCTGAAGTGCTTCAAAACTCTTTGACATTGTTCTACTTTTTGAAAGCTCTTTTTCAAGATGTTCACATTTTTCCCAGGTTTCTACGTAATCACATTGCAAATTAGTAAATTCATCCAGATCAGTGTACACACCAAGTATTGCATTCATGTGATCAGCATAGTAATATTCCCTTGAAAGTCGGTCGATTTCATTCAAAAACTGTGTTTTTTGAGTTTCCAGTTGAGATTTGAGAGTGTCTACTTCATGTTCAAGAGAATTAAAGTATCTCAAATCAGCAACCATTTCCTCGTTCAAACACAAGTGAAAATGTGAAATTGTTCTAAGTCCGCATTGAGTTTGCTAATTTGGGGGCCAAAATTTCCTTCTATTGTGTTTTGAATGAAAGGATCGATGTTACCAAAATATGTTCTTTTGGCGATTGTTTGTTTGCAATGTTCCACTCCATCAAAAATCGTGTCAACACTCTTTTTAATCTTGAAAAGTTCTTTAGAGCTTTTACACTTTTGATCCCAAGGAATGGATTCATCCATTCGTTTTTCTAACAAAGTTGTTTGTTTATGAAAAGACTCTTTGGAAAATTCATTATTAGAAGATGTATGACTCATCTTTTGAACGTTTTTGAAAAGTAGTGTTTGTTTCAGCCGACTTTTCCGCTGTGGAACTAAATAATAAAAAAAAAAAAAAAAAATAAAAAAAGAAAAAAAAAAAAAAAAAAATAAAAAAAATAAGATAAAGAAAAAAAAAAAAAAAAATAAACGAACAAATCCATAAGATTATTCAACTGATCATAATCAAACGGTCTGATTAAATCGCTTAATTTTGATCGTCGTTTCTTTGTCAAGACGAATCGTTTTCGTCAATTCAGGGCTAACATTAACGCAATTATCAGTATAGCAACATATATCATACATACGATGGATTCGATCTTGAGTTTCTTGAGGAACTCAGGTTTTGCAAACTCGTTTTACAATTACTATTAAGCATATTCATTGTTTTGGACAGAATTGGCCAGTTTATATACAATATCATTTCAAACCACGACTAGTGTTTTTCTAAAGCAATGACTTGATCAAGATTCCTTGTCTTCACGAGTTTTGTAAAGCGTAATCTAGCCTCCCTTTGCTTATTATTATTTAAAATAAGGGAGAAAATTGTTTAAAAATAGTTATAGACAATGTGATCTTTAAACTCTAATTGCAACTCTTCCTACATGTGCTAAACAATTTTCGAATCTTCGAGCAGCATGTGTAGGGGGAGTATTTGAGAATAACATTGTCAGAAAATAGTTTTTTTATTGGTTCAATCTCTATACCCAACAACCATTAATTTCACGACGAATTTCTGAAGTCATAAGGTGGTTAGGTTAGGAATAAGTCCTACGATCCAACCAGAACCGGAGGGATCTACCCAAGGACACTCCATAGTTAGAAGTCCTTAGGTATGAATGGAGAAGAATGAGTAAAAGGAAAAAAAATGCCAACTAGATTGAGCTAACACTTAGAACAATCACGATGGAAAAAACAACAAGGTGTTAGTAATGAAGTCTGGTAAGCATTGAAGGGGTTAAGAAAGAAAAACATATGTATGGGATAAAGGGAGAAAAGAAAGAAGCCCTCCTTAGCACCTTAGGCAGAAACCGGGTCAATACATAATCTATCAAAATCACACAGATGATTGTTGATATTGAAGACGACATCATGGACCCAGTGATGCAATGCACAACCCTTCCCAGCCATTCGGGTTTCTCTCAAAAGAAACTTGTCTCATTTGTCACGGAGATACACACGTTATCTATTGACATCTCACTCCGAGATTGTTAATATTGAATAGGTGGCAGTCTGCTCCAGCCTCCGATTACTAAAACCAAAAGTGCACAAATCGAGTCTAGAGCCAAGAAGAGATCAAATTATAAATCTCATTAGGACACAATGTCAAAATACACTTGTTGAACACCACAAAGTTCACAAGTTGTAACAAAGAGTCCTACGCATTATCCTTGAGATCTTGCCAGAACATCCGAGTGATACTTAAGTATTCACAGTGAAGATGGAAATCCTGCTTGAGCCAACATCAAACAAGCTCTTGGTAGGTGACTTGTAAGATTCTATATGAATCAAGCTTGTGATAACTGGATATCAATTTTGGTCCAGTAAATGAATTGACGACTTAATCAGAAAGATAGTAACTATCTGATTCACTCTTACCGTGTTCTCCTTAGAGACGTTTCCGGTAATGAAACTAGGCAAGCATGGTGAAATCTAATACATCCAGTATTAGAAGATCCTATGCTTTGAGACTGGGAAACCCTGTCAGGAGATTTCTTTGAATCTACCTGAATCACAGGTAATAGTATTTTTACTATAAAACGGAAACGGAGTTTATTGCAACCGAAGTCAAGATGAATTACAAAGCCATATTATCTTTTATTTGCTAAATGTCTTATTTCATGTATAAACGACGTGTGGCAGCCTCATTCCAGCGAAGTCGGATCATAAACCACATGCTTCATACTCAAGCTTACCAAATCAATCATTCATGTCAAGATAGTAGTTCTAATCTTCCCCACCATCAAAGAGCTTTAAAGTCAAATAAAGAATCATCAATTGGGGAGACTGTTAGACTTATAATCACACATGTCAAACAAGAATGTAACAAGTATGAGCATGTTGGTCAAGAGCACAAGTTGATCAAGGAAGTCAAATCAAGATGATTCAAGTCAAGGAGATGAAGCAAATAACGAACTCAAGAATTCAAAGTCAAAAGATTAAAGGCACAAAATCAAAGATCACAAAGCATGGATAACAAAAGCCATGTACAAATAAAGACAAGACATAACAAGGCAAAGCATAAACGTCAAACGTCATATCTTCAATGTCATCGGTGGTACAGAGGAGTTTGAAGAAAGAGACCTCAACATTGGGGATATTGTTAGCCTTAATTATATTAAGTCAAACAAGAATGTATCGGACTTAGAAACTCAAACTGTCTTGTAATTGATAATAGGCTAGTCGGGTTTCAACGCTTATTGTAACTAATATTGTCCATGTTTCGGGCTCAAAGCCCAAGTTAAACCAAGCCCGACCCGTTTAGAAAGCCCAAGTGCCAAGCTAGTAAGACATGGGTATAAATATCCCTTCACCACACTTGGTGAAGGGTGTTGGTTACATTTTCATTCATTTTATAACTCACCATTTTTCTCTAATCTAATCTTCCTTTCTTGTTTTCTCTCTCTACTTTCTCTCTCTAAGATCTCTTCTTATTTTCTAGCATATTGGTAAAGATTATTGTTATTAATGGGATTAAACTAGTGGATAACTTTTAGTCTGTTTGCTTTAATTCCTAATTTCATCACAACAAGCCTTTCTCTTACTACCTTTACCAATGACATTACCTTACCCTTAGTGATTTCACTACATGTTCAAGAAAAAAGTTAATCCTACACTTATTATCATATATTTGTCTATACTTGCAATAAATCCTAAATTGCAACATGTTCTACCATTATTTAATTAGAGATAGTCATTAGAATCAGTACTTTGCCAATGATGTTACCGCGAAGATTACTACCAAAAATGACGTTACCTCCATTGTATGCCTTGTAAGTGGAGAAGAGCTTTCGGTTGCCCGTTATATCTTTGGAGCATCCACTATCCTTGATCCATTCGTTGGGCTCCAAGTCAACTCCAAGGAATATCTATTTATATAAGACAGTAACTCAAACATTTGGTCCCCAATATCTCATGGGTCCAAAGTTGTTAGTGCCAAACACCCCTTGCATTTGTTGAAATTGGTTGGGATGTGAGAACGGAAGACACATTTCCCATGGTATGTAACTTTGACGTGGAAAGTTGTTCCAACTTACAGGAAATCCATGAGGTTGGTTTTGTCGACCAACAGTCTTGTTTTTGGTTGTCGGGTTTTATGTAGGATCCCGATAACACTTCACTTCATACAATCGATCACGAAATCGGACTAGAAATGAGAAAGAGAGATGAGTTGTTCTAGAGAGAGAGTTGAGAGAGAAAAGAGAGAAAAAGAGAATAGATATTTTTAGATATTTTGAACAACTTAACAACTAACTTTTCCAAGTGGAAAAGTTCCTTATATACCCCGACACTTAAAAGTGACACGCGGGATATTTAACTAGGACCCGGGCTCGGGTTTTGCTTGGGATTAAACCCGAAACATATACAATATTAGATTAACTATCGAGCCCGATTCTCGATATTATCCTATTACAACATTAACTAATTAAAGACCGAAGCTCCATCGTAGAGTGACCGAACTTCCTTGTTCGACTCAATAAATTGAGGTTAACACTAATACCTCTACCTATGACTTTACCGTCCTTAGTGATTTTACTATCATGTTTAGAGAAAGTTACTCTACACTTATTGTCACATATTTGTCCTATACTTAGCAAGTTAAATCCTAAGTTATCAACATGTTCTACATTATCTATTTTGAGAGAGTCATTAGAAATCGTACCTTTGCCAATGATGTTACCGCGAAGATTACTATCAAAAATAACATTACCTCCATTGTATACCTTGTAAGTAGAGAAGAGCTTTCGGTTACCCGTCATATGTTTAGAGCATCCGCTATCCTTGATTCATTCGTCAGGTTCCAAGTCGACTCCAAGGCACATCTCACTTGACGCATGAGCTATAAGACACGTTTCGTTTTTGACCTTCTCATCATCATCTTCACCGCTATCGCTTCAAGAGCCTTCGACAAAGGCTCTTTGGTTCTTATCTTTTGGTGGTTTTGGAAATTCTCCAATAAGATGATTCGGGTCGCCGCATCTAAAGCATTTTCTATCACTTTTACCGTTCTTGTCATCACGGCTTCTTTGGAACATCTTTTGTCATTCCGAGGTTGTCTCACGAATCTACCTCTTCTCTTAAAGAACTTCTTGAAGTCTCTTACCGCCATGGCATACTCTTCATCTTCACTACCGGAAGTTGAACACTCATCATCACTAGATTCTTTTTTAGCCTTTAACGCAAGAGATTTTCTTTCAACTTTTGCTAGACTATTTCGGAGTCTTTCTTGATAATCATCTCATGGACTTTGAGGTTTCCAATGAGCTCATCAAGAGACAGTGATGTCAAGTCTTTTGATTCCTCAATCGCCGTGACCTTTGCTCTCCATTTAGGATGTAGATCCCTAAGAAACTTCCTTACGTAGTTCTTACTAGAATAACCTTCATCAAGAGCTTTAAGACTAGTAATAATAATATTAAATCTAGCAAATGCACTATCTATAGATTCGTCTTCGGAAATGACGAATTATTCATATTGTTGAACCAAAAGATCGATCTTGTTATCTTTGACTTGGCTATTACCTTGGTGGGTGATTAACAAAGTTTTCCAATTTTTTTTGCCGTATTACACATGAAATTTCGTTCATATTCTTTTCTAGGCAAAGCATTGTAAATAGCCATTTTGGCTTCATTATTTTTCGTAAGCCTTCTTTTAAGATCATCCGATTGTTTTTCAAAAGGGACAACCTCATCAAGTTTGGTTTCCGGATTTTGAATAATAAGTTGAAAATCACCATTGGTAATAACATGCCAAAGATCTAGATCTTTTGATTTAACATATGTCTCGAATCAATTTTTCCAATCAATAAAACTATCGCTTTCAAAAAGTGGTGGTCTTTGCATAGATTGCCCTTCTAGATATTTGTCAGAATCTATAGATCGATCCAAGCTTTAAAATATAATATATTTTAAAAATCTTGAGTGACCGTGCTCCTGATACCAATTGTAGAAAACTAGAAGGGGGTTGAATAGTATTACCGGTTAGTTAGCGTTTTTAAAATCTTTACTTAGAAAATTGTTTAATTCGAGTTGTATGTCAATCAACCAACAATATAAATCACAACAAAACTATCAAGCTAAGTAAGTAATGACAATGTAAAGAGATAGAGAAAGAAACGATCAAACCAAGACACCGAGATTTATAGTGGTTCGGCAACGAAGCACCTCTTCGTTCCTACTCCACTCCCCGAGTACTCCACTCGAGATTTCACTATGTCAACAAGCTCCCTTTAGGCGGAGAAAACCGTTTACACGTCGCTTACTTTCTTTTCCGACACTAAGCTAGATGTCGAGTCCTAATCTTAGCTAGAACCAATCTAAGACTTCACTAAGTCTTCACACACTCACAAGATATACACACCCTTGGATTGACACACAATCCAAATCACACCAATATACAATGTACACACTTGGATCTACACACGATCCAATTTACACAATAACACAAAACAAATGTAATGAATGTTTGTGATCTTGAGGAGGGAGAGAGAGATCACTTGATAACAATACGTATGTAAAAGAATACGATTGTTCTTCTCTTGCACTTGTTTAGAATAAGAAATGAGGAAGAAAGAATTAATCACTTGAAACAAGATCAATGTATGTTAGTGATTAAGATATGTGTTTTAAAAAGAAAGAAAGAAGAGAGAAAAGTAGATCTGAGAAAATTCGTAGCAAGAGGTTTTGTTTTTCAGATGGTATGGCCTAGTATTTATAGGAGACAAAAAGAGCCGTTGTGCTGGCGGCGGTCCCTAATATATAAGGGGGCCGCCATGCCTATAAGGGGGCCGCCGTAGACTACGCTCCTCTTTTTGTCTTTTTGTAGGGAAGGTGTTACCTGTTTTAGAACCTTCCATTTTGGGGTGGAAAAATCTGATTTCAAATTTATTATTTTAATAATAAATTTCTTTTATAAATAAATATTTTGTTTTTATATTTTTATAAAAACACTTTTGTAGAAATGTAAGGTTTAAGAAAAATATCTTCTTAATCACTAATCATGTTTAATGATTTGTTTATCCATACCTTAAGTGATTAATCTTATAAATAATCAATCAACAAATGGAATCACAATTCTATATATGCTAATGTATTGAACTAAGTAAACGCAATAATAATATTAGAGGTTAGAGAAAGAAACGATCAAACCAAGACACCAAAATTTATAGTGGTTCGCTACGAAGCAACCTATTCGTTCCTTACTCTCCTCTCCACCGAGTACTCACTCGAGATTTCACTATGTCAACAAGCTGCCTTAGGCGGGAAAATTCGTTTACATGTGCATTACCTTCTTTTCAGGACACTAAGCTAGATGTCGAGTCATAATCTTAGCTTAGATCTAATCTAGACTTTCACTAAGTCTTTATTCACTCACAAGATATTTACCCTTGGATTGTCACACAATCCAATCACTCCAATACATAATTTACACTATTGGATCTACACAAATTATTTTTCACACAACACATAAAGTAAATATAATGAAGTTTTGTGATTATTAAGGAGGAAGAGAGTGATCAGCTTGATAACAATTAGTATGTTGAAGGAATTCTGATTGTTCTTATTTTGCACTTGATTAGAGAAGAAGAGAGAAAGAAAGGAATTAATAACTTGAAACAAGCTCAAGGTATGTTAGTTGACAAAGATATATGTTTTTGAAAGAAAGTAAAGAAGAGAGAAAAACTAGATCTGAGAAAATTCATGGCAAGAGGTTATGTTTTTTAGATGGGGTGGCCCAGTATTTATAGAAGACAAAAAAGAGCCATTATGCTGGCGGCGGTCCCTAATATATAAGGGGCCCACCGTAGAGTACGCTCCTCTTTTTGCCTTTTTGTCGAGAAGGTGTTATCTGTTTTGGAACCTTCCATTTTGGGGGAAAAATCTGATTTCAAATTTAATGTTTTAATAAAACATTTCTTTTATGATAAATATTTTGTTTTTATATTTTTATAAAAACACTTTTGTAGAAATGTAAGGTTTAAGAAAAAATATTTTCTTGATCACTAATCATGTTTAATGATTTGTTTATTCATACCTTAAGTGATTAATCTTAGAAATAGAATTTTATGATTAGTAATTTATAAACGTTTATTTTTATCATAAACGTTTTTACATTTTGGTATTATCAAAACATTGAGAGGTCGAAAAAATAAATTGACATTTTTTTTAAGACATTATTTGTATTAACAGTGTAATCTACACTAAAAACACTAACGGTAACCATAAGCACATTCAAAATGAATCAATAAGACTTATAAGCAATAGTTTTTTTGGCAATCTTTTCGCTAAACAAGTAAGCTAACTAAATCTTTTGCAAATACTATAAGCTCACACGAGATCAAATAAACTAATACACAGCTTATCCGAGTTCAGAAATAAGCTAAGAAAAGAAGAGAGTAACGAAAAGTTTAACGGACAGCTTATTCGAAAATAAGCTTAAACCGAAAGCTTATTTGTATCTTATAGAATAGAGCTTATAAAAGAAATAAGAGCTTGAAGTAGATAAGCTATTAAATAGATTATATATTTCGTCACTATTTGTTAAATAAGCTGTAGAATAATCCCTAGGATAAGCTCAAGTTGCGCATAAAAAAGTAAAGAAAAGAAAAAAAAGCTAAATCAATAAGAACAAACCAACATTCCAATAAGCTAAAGAGATCTTCATTACAATAAGCATAAGAGGCTTTTACAATAAGCTCAAGATACACAATAAGCTAATCTACATACTAATAAGCTAAAACAAAATAAGAAGAACAACTTTTAAAACTAATTTGCTAATTAAATCAAAATGAAGGGAGGCGAGTTCAATTTATAGCCAAGTGGGGGGTAGAATTTGCCAAAACCTCAAAGTCACCCACCTCAAAATGAGTGAGCCAATCATTGGCTTTTAATGCGCCACCTTGGATGATGAACGTGGTAGAGCCAATAGGGGAGAGGCACGTGTAATTCTTTTAGCTTAACTCTAACGTTTCATTTCGTCCTTATGATAAAAATGCCGTGTAAATGAAATGTATAACAAAATACTCCACCACGTGTCTTTATATCATTTGTTCTCAAAATGGTAGTGGAATGGCACGTGACTAGCTTGATTTAATTTCCATGGCATGTGCAGGTGACGCAGGGTGTGTCACACTCAATCTAATATCAGATTTGGAATGGGCTTTGAAATGGGTTTATGTTAACCATCGGACTTGGCCTGGCCTATTTAAATGGGTTCGGGCTGCTAATAATATAAGAAGCATCGTTGGACTCGTGTTCTCGCGCTCTTTCCAATGGCATGCTCTGGGAATTTTCACGACTTTGTCTTGACCTTGAATATTTTTCAATCCGTTTTACCTGCAAGACATAAAAATACCAAACAAGCATATATGTATGATAATTATCCATATTTTAGCATTTTTAGTCCGATTAATAGTGTTTTACGGGGTAAAAAGGATGTGTGTTTAAGCACACATCAAATTCCCCCACACTAAGCCATGGATAGTCCCACACGTAATGTTTTTTAAATACGCCCGAAATATATAATAAATCACCCCTTAACTTATGACCTCTCTACAATCAAACTAGAACAGAAAGGTCCAGTATGAAGGTTAAAAATCCATTTTGTTCTAATGCAACTCCGTTTAACCTTTTATTTCAAATAAAAGATAAAAACTAAGATAAAATTTTTATAAAATTTATTTAAAAGGCTTAAAGAACGGGAGTTCGTCATCCTTGACTTTTCACAATCCTCAAACCAAGCTTAAAACGAAATCATAGTTAAATATAAGATTAGATGCTAACACTACTCATAAATGTAATTGTTTAAGCCATAGTTACTTTTTCGCCTCCTTTATTTCTAAAATCATCTAGGTGTTTTTATTCTTAGTAGTGACAAAGAATTTTTTGTCCTTATTAATTATAAAGTAAACACGGTTTTAGACCATAATTAGTTTAAATCATTTCCTAAAAAGACGAGATGGTGAGATTAAGGTCCACTTAAGGTTATATTTCGAATGATTTAGGGGTTATCAATTATTTCATCCGAAACAACTCAACTACGACTCTCAAGTGACGGAGGCTTTATTTATATAACCCTGGAGTTGAAATTTGGTTTATTTTTTTTTATTATTATGCAACATTTTATCCCGGTTCCTTTAAAAAACTGCCACATCGGGTATGCGTGCCGACCATAGTCCAAGGAGTCTTATTTCGACCTAGAAGATCCTTGACCTTTCTTGGAAAGCTGCCACATCTGTAGCGAGTCGACCATGGTCCAGTAAACTTTTATCAGTCTCGGATTTATTATTCTTACTATAGGCCTTCTTTTGAAAACTGCCACATCAGTATGCGAGCCGACCATGGTCTAGTCAGCCCACAGTTCTTCTTATTATTATTATTACCTCCACCCTTTAAACGACTGCCACATCGGTATGTGAGTCGACCATGGTCCAGTGGTTTTATTTTGGCTTCGGTTTATCACATTATTATTATTAAAGCCAAATTTCAAGTCCTGCGGTCTTTTAACTATCTAGACAACGGTAGCGAGCCGTCAGGAATCGGTAGCCTATTTCCCCACAACACTGACAAAACCTCAATGTGTACCTTAATTTCACCAGAAGGAATCTCTACGAAGGGATCTAAACTTAGAATCGCAAAAACCAAAGTAACTTTATTTATTTAATAATTATAACGTTTATTAAGCTGGTGAGAGCAAAAAGCCACAATTAACCTCTATGAGCTCTAAAGAGATCCAACTACTCCACGCTTAGCATCTAACTTATATTAAACTCTATTATTTTTCGTTCTTTGCAAAATTTTAAAGTTTAGCATACGCTTAGTCTCGAAAGCTAAGGAAAAAGCTAGAGTTTAAAACTCGGTCAAGTCAAAAGCTACCTAGTTTTACGGGCCTACTTATTTCTATATTTTTATATTTTCATCATTTTTTATTTTTTTTGTTTTATTGTGATATATATATATATATATATATAAAATAAAACAAAAAAATAAAAAATGATGAAAATATAAAAATATAGAAATAAGTAGGCCCGTAAAACTAGATGATAAGTCAAGATAACAAGTGACATGTAATAATTGATAAAAATTTAGAAAAAAAATGAATGAGAACGTAATGATATAGAGAAAAAATTATTAAAATGATAGAATCGGAAATGATAAATGACACATAAATGACGATTGTCATTCGAAAAAGTGTAAATGAGATAGAAGTAAGCGTGAAGTATAACGAGTTAAGGGTAATTAGAGGTATTAAGGAAGGGTTAGAATTGCAAAACCATATAGGTTGACGCAACTAGTTAAGTATATGTTTCAGAATGCTACGAGGAAATGTGGGGTCAATGTGACCAATTTTGGGTTTAGAATAGACGAACAAATTTCAGGGACTAAATCTAAATAAGGGGGATAGATTTGTAACACCCCAAAAACTAGTTTTTAAGTATTTAATTATGAGAAGGCCATTAGAAAGTTTGACTACGACTTTTATAAGTTTGAAGACGTTATGTAATTGGTTAGTCAACCTGATAGTCAAACCTAAAGTCAAATGTATAAGTTATAAGGTTTTATAAAGTATTATGTGGCCAAAATAAGAGAAAATGGACTTGAGGGACCATACATATCAAATGGTAATACTTGCACCAACAAATATCTGGATACTTCTATTTTATCCAAAATATTCAAAAAGTGTGATGGTGTTTCTGTGTGTGTCGAACAAAGAAAAAGGGAGGGAAGAACACAAGACTAGTTGATGATCAATTATGAAGAGATTAAGGTCCCATTCAATGAGTTAATCCTTAGCAATGATCCTACAATGTAAGTAAGCTCTCTTTTGAGTTGAATTAAAGAATTATGAATTATGGTTCTTAAGTATAATTGGAGATTTTCGGTAATTGCTATTTTAAGATGAGTATTGAGATGTTTAATAATGTGGGTAAAGGTTTACTGTAAGGAAATTGGGGATTTCATCATATGATCAAGATATGATCATATGATGATTGAGGATGGAATTTGAGTAAGATTATTGGGTTGTGTAAACCTTTGATCATGATATATATATATATATATATATATATATATATATATATATATATATATATATATATATATATATATATATATATATATATATATGTTGATAGGTAATTATGATGATAATTGAGTAGGAATCAAGGATTGATGATGATAGCATTCTTGATGTTTCTAGCTTGGATTCAAGGTAAGTAATCTGACTATGCAAGATTTTATATTGAATTTATCATGTTTGTTTAATGTATTATGTCGTAAGGAAATGGAAGGATTAGGACTTGTGTGGTTTGGGTTAAGAAGATGAACTAGTTATGCTTGGCATAGTTAGGATGTCGTTGATGATACATGGAGCTTAAGAATGGATGTATATCTTGATGGTAAGTGTTTATCAAAAGACGTGAATAGCTAATTTGTGATTTTAGCAAGGTATGTAAGCTTATGTGTGAATGTATGAATGCTGGATTAAATGTTATAATGCGAATGTGTTAAATGAAATATGATAACTTGTATGTCGTTTACTTAATAAGTGAAAGCTTACATGTTTAAGTTGCAATGTTTTATAGGTCCAATGTGAAGAAGGTAAGACCTTGGAATAAGGCACATGGCTTGAAAGATTAGTATGTTGGATTATGCGTATGAAGTAAATATTAGATGCTGAGCTCGATCAATGTTGAACCCCCAAAGTGTCAAAAATAAGTTTAGGTGTATGTCCATGTGCAGGGAGCCGCCTAGATGGGCTTCTCAGCCGCCTGGCTGGCCTCCAGCCGCCCGACTAGCTATCTCAGCCGCCTGGCTGGCTGGGTCTACAGCCTTGCCAGTTTTGTTTTCATCGTAAAATCCAAACCGTAAGGAGTTGGAACGAGTTCCTTATATCATTGGAAAGCTTATGGAGTCTACTTTATGATAATGAAACTTTCAAGGGTCTAATTGTAATGTATTTTAAAAAGTATATTAAGGAATGACACAAGGTCATTCTCGGTCCTGCGTTTTCATAAAGTTTTAAATTCTTGGTTAATTTTAGAATAGGGAAAGGGGGGTTTCAGCGTATGAGACTGCACTGACAACATCCATGTACCCTAATAACACTGTACCATTAGAGACAATGGTGTCGAAACATTGGCTAGAAACCCGCCTAGAAGCACTACTTTCAAAGTTCAAGTCTAGTGTCAGAGTTTTTTGAGACGGTCTTTTGCCAATTTGAAACTGATGCAAGTAAATTTGGAATGTTAATGTTGTAAAGTATTTGTTTTCCTAATACATATAATAACATGTTGTGTGAAGAGTCAGTTGAGGATCAATATGAAACAAAATTAAAAGCAATATGTTTTAATATAGTTTTCATAATTTTATTTAACACAATAAATGGCTTATTAAAAGTCAAATGAAAGAAAAAGTTGTACCACATTTGCCTCTAATGAAAGAAACAGTTATATACAGCTTCAAAATCAGGGTCGTTTAATAACAACAATGTACTTCTTTTAAATATGTCAATTCTGATGTAATGCCTTTGGGAATATGGGATGAGCCCTTCAAGAAGTTCCCCAACTCCTTTCATCTAAGAAACATAAATATGGCAGCTTTACTTGAAAATAATCTTAAGTCACATGATAGAATGATGTTATTCTTTAGTTATTAGTAAATATGTCAATTATCTTTGTTTTCTTTAGGTTCTATTTCCTAGCCATCAAGTAAGGTCACTGATTTTCTCTTCGACTATTATGTCGTAAATCAGCTTAGTGAAGTAATTTTTCAAAGTTCTATGTAATCAATTTGCCATGAAAATCGAGGTCCACATATAAATTTCTAACATTTCCAAGATAAAATTACCAATAGTTTTAATAAAAATGAATTTGCAAAAACATAGAGGCTTAAAATATTACCTTGTCAAATATAGGAAACTCGAATTTGAATCTTGTGCACAGGACCTTTATTGCCCTACATAACAAATATATAATTACCACGCGACGTACAATAACCTGAATAAACTACAAAAATCTAAACCTTTACATTCAAACAACCAATAATCGGTTTACTACTATTGACCATTAGCCTTATCTGATTATCTACAGCTACTAATTTTGCTAAAGGCATGCTATAAAAACGTTGGCATCACGCTGTTGTGTAGCAGCAAATAAACAGATTGTAAACTGCAAAACTTATGAGATTTTAACTTTCTACAATTTTTGTATTATTTTAAACAGAGAAAAAATGCAAATTAGTACATGTTCAGCGGGAATTTATCCAAGGATTTTTTTTATATATTTAATCCAGCAAACTTGTCTACAGAGAGAAAAAGGATGCACCTTTACTCTCATACGTGCACTCCCAGAATCAGTTTTGCTGAGACGAATATTAAGGGATTAAGTAGTAACCCGAACACGTATGACATTGGGGTTTGTGAACCTGAATCAATGCAAGGAAAGATGTTAGTGAGGTTCATAAGCTCAAGTGGTGTAGACTATGCGTAGAAAAAATGAAAAGCTATTAACCTCATTTTTATGGCTTATGAGCTTATCAACTTTGGCTACGAACATAGTGAGTTTCATAAGCTCAAGTTAAGAAGCTCATAACCAATAAACAAGAAGGTTGTTATCTTTTCACAAAGCTCATAAGCCTATCAAATAAGGTAAAATAAATACTTATATGTTATATTAAACATAATAAGATACCTTTCCATATGTTGTCGAAAATAAGTCAACGTGTTGTTTTAAACAACTATTAGGACGTGACAGTAACAAATGAGGCTCAAATTTACGTATACGATAGCGATACCAAACATCCGTCATGGCTACAATCAGACTCTCGGTGTGACTGCCAAGCCAAGATACGGGTGTGGGTGAACTACGCACAGTAAACAGTCAATTATCATCATCGCCTTAGTTATATGGTATAATAAAGTATCGATACCACTTATTTAGGCGGTAACACTACAGGCAGGACAAAGGAGCAGCAAATAAACATCGGCAACCCAAGTTCAAAACGACATAAAAATGCGTTATTTTAAACAACTATTAAGATGTGACAATAACAAATGAGGCTCAGGTTTAGTATACGACAACGGTGCCTAGAACCCGCCATGGCTGCAAACACACTCTTGGTGTGAGTGCCTAGCCAAGATACGGGTCTGGATGAGATACACACCTTAAACCAAAATCATCATCATCATCGCTTGCATTATAGTCTATGTAACACAAAACCAAACTATAATCACCATCCGCACACACTGTATCATAGGGACAGTGCAAGTAATTATTTAAGCCGAAACAACAACAACAACGTCAATAATCAAAGTACATGACTTCCCATAATACATGTTGCTTCAAATGCAGTAATCACTCTGATGACTAATCACAAATCACTAACCCAAATCTCAATCTACAACTTATACACAGCTTATAACCACAACGCATGTTACTTTCTTTCTGCCTATTTTGCGGCCCATAAGCATATTTGACTCGGCTTATATACCATAACCATGTTTTCTAAGACTTATTTCTCAGGTTGTGAGAGCATTTTCCATTTTCAAATTATAATACGCTCATAAGTTAAAAGAGGCATCAAAGTAGCAACTAACAAATACCCAACAACACCAATTATTAAAGCTTATTAAACCCCATAAATAGCTAACAAAAGTAGTCGGTGCTAAAAACCCTACAATACCAATTGCAACAACATTCATAACTCCTAAAAACACATTTTTTAGAAAAAGTACATGCTTTACTTAGAGCTTATTAAGACCTAAAATGGCCAGCAAAAGTGACCATTATCAAATTCCCAACAAAACCAACTATAATTACCATCCTCACACACCTATATCTAAATCTTGATAAGCCAATAAGCATTAGCTACTTTAAATAAGCTAACCTTTGGAAAAAAATCCCCAACAAATCAAAACACCCACAAAACAAACCACCCACCTGAGCTTACCAACGTCACGAACCGGTTACCAACGCCAAACATCATGAACGATGGAAACAAAGAGATTGGTGACATCGCGACGAGGCCAGAGAGATTGTAGGGGGTCGGTGGGAAGAAGCTCCAACAAAAGAATGGAGGAGCTGTGTAGAAGTGATTAAGATTTAGGTTAGTGATTTGAGACATTAAGATTTAGGTTAGTGATTTATGATGAGTCATTAGAGTGATAAATCATTTGAAGCCATGTATATGTGAGAGAGATGAAAGTGGAAAAGGGAAGGGGAGTTGTGTACCCGTTGTTAAAGATTAATATATTCAAATCGAGACTCCCAAGGCAGCACTGCCTTTTAATTAAGTAGTGTAACTAGTAAGATACTAGAAAAATAACCATTACAATTACAAGAAGATTACAAACAACTTTGACAAGTTGTGATGAGATCGGCTATCCAATCAAGCCATAAGGGGAGCAAGACCTTAGAGCTATGAGTAATCCAAGCAAATGATAAAGTTTTTTTTGGTAAAGGGTTTATCCAATAAATTTATTACTCTAAAAAACAGTTAAGTACAACGAATGTGGGTGCATCTCACATCTTCACCCAAAACTAGGCAAAAAAAATGCACCAAGTGTGCTTCAAACCTAAACTATCATAATAATGACATGCCACATTTATAGGACTTACTACAAATACTATTTAAGCTAACCATGAAGATTCATATCAAAAGCATTAGCAAACTTCCTTTGAGCATTAGTCAAACAAGATCATCAAAGTCATCATCATTGTATGGGTCTTCACCATGATTTTTCTTCCATTATTCATACAAGCTTTTATTTCCCCCACCACTGCCACTTTTAGAAGCTTTATAAACATTAAAGCCCATAGAAGCCATATAAGTGGCAGTTTCATCGTATGCCTCTTCGACTTCGCTATCATTATCTTCATTAACTACATCATCAGCCTTTTCAGAAACCACATTAAAAGAACTAGGAAGCGTTGATGTAAAAAGTTTTAACGGTTGCCCATCATCATCCAGTAACACAAGCTTCCCCTTAATCATCTGACTTTCTAGTTCATTAATCCTTGCAACCAAAGGTGTATTACTTGGACTACTAGATGCCGAACCAACCACATCTTGGACAACGTTCTTATCTAAATTTGACGACCCCCTATTTGATCAAAGCTCATCACCTTCATCAATCATATTAAGCGCATCAAAGGGTTATTAGAACTCGTCACTTTTTCTAGACACTTCATAATTCTTTTTTAAACCACTTGAACTAGCACTATTCTTTTTAGATACGGCTTGCCAAATTGGTTTCTTAAGCTTAAAATGAACCTTAGAACCCACATTCGTACCATGAGAAGAAGTATGTTAGAAACCATCATGATTAGTGTGTTATTTCTTAGGTTTTTAAACATGCCATTTTAGACATAACATATCATCACGCCCAAATACCATACACACACCACATCTAGGTGGTTCCTATTCATTTTCCACCCCCAGTGTGTGAAGAACCTCTCCATCATCTTCTATATTTGGAATAACAATAACCATATCCTCCTTTAGCTCGTTATCATCTCTAATATCAATTAATGCATAGGCATAATACATACGTTCCCATAACTGTAGACACATAGAACTCGTATATGAATCAAGCATAATCAGGATACCAAGCTTAGAGCCATCACACTCAATCCATCTGTAGTAAATGCCACACTAGGAATATCATGGAATTTAACCCAAATGCGAACTAAATTCAGATCTTCCTTAAGTAAATTATCATTTGGCGACTATTTCTTAAGGATGATATGTGTAGATCGGATAAACCATGGACCATTCTCTAATACCTTATTCATACCCTCAATTGAAGAAAACTTAAAGAAAAAGAATCCATTTGCGTTCATCATTACATGAACTAAACCAAACTTCTTCCGAGCATTCTTTTCATAGTACTCAACAACCGAGAATGCTACTATTTGACCCACGAAATAACCATACAAGCTAAAACCAAATCTCGAATGAACATCCATGTTGGTGCAACATTGACTAGGATCTCCTTTATGTTTTAATGATTACAAATAAACATTCGCAACACTTACAATTACAAACGATAGCCAAAATCCAGAAAACCGAGAACACTGTTGCTAGCGCGCTGATGGCGCGTCAGCGCGTGGGTCGGCGTGCCACTTGTTGTCTCGGTTTTGCAGATTTTGATTAGTCGGCTTTCCTCTTACCCGACACATGTGGAAACTTTAATACATGTATGAATATGATATTTGAGCATTTGGTAACACTCTAAATAAGGTTTAGACTTAGAGAAAAGCAAAAACAAATCCTCTGATTTTTAACAAAATGGCAACTCAAATCTTTTATCAATTGCCTCTATCCAAGGCTGAAACAACTTTATAAACCTAGTATGAATATACTTTCAACATACCATTAAACGAAATTATCCATTTATCTTAATCCGGATTTATGTTTTTCCTAGTCACGTCATGGGTTTTACTCCTTTATTGGTCAACTAAGTCAAAGGTAAATTTGCGTAAATGCATCCTTTCCCATTATAGGATATGACTTACTTGAGATGCAAAGCACTTATCTTGTTTTCATCAAGATGATTAGTGATCAAATCCATTGTTGACAATCATAGATTAAATTCTAAATGACTAATTAAGTTTGTGGTATTTGAAGGTTAATCTTACTTTGATCCTTCCTACCTTTTTCTATATAAATGATTTACAAACTCACACATGTATTCCTCAAATATCCTATACACAGTCACTTCTCTTTTAAACATCCTCCTAATCATTTTTTAATCCTTTCTACCCAACAAATGACTATACCTTCTACACACTCTATACGCTCCTTTTTTAAACCAACCCATATTTACATGTGCCCATCTCTTTTCTCTCTTAATGGCAATATGATTATAAACCATAATAAATCCTTTGATTATTCTCTTCTTCATCATCAGACAACCTTCAAGCTTAAACCATTCTCCATATAAACCTTCCCCAATTAATACCCACATGGGACAACTCACATTCTTTACACCATGGTACTTGATGTACTTTTCGTCCCCCAACATTCCAACATAGGCTCTTACCTCACACATCAAAACATTTTCCACCACATATGTCATATTTATTCTCTTCTTCACATAACTTAATTTGAAATTCAAACTTATCCCTCCAACATCAACACTTGCTCACCAAGGAGAGAATATTCCTTTGGCATATTGCTTTCTATCCTAACTGTGCAAACGCATCAACCCAACCATGGTTAGTTTCCAACTAAACCATTTACATGTGAGGAATACCCAAACACACCCTTTGTCTAATACTTCTTCTCTATCTCTTTGATATTGGACAAATACTCCCCAATCTTTTTCTAAATTACTTCACAAATGTTTTTATCAAATGGCTATTTAAGTTGGTTGACTTTGAGTGTAAGAATAGTGGAAAGGTCAAAGTGTGAAGTATAATTAGGGGTTTAACAAAAGAGGGTAGTTAAAACGGCAAAAACCAAAAAAACCCGACAAGGGGTCTGGCACGTTGTTGGCGCCCTGATGCTTGGGTCAGAGCGCCACTGATTGTTTGATTTTGCCATTTCCAAGTTATTAACCTATAAATACCACCTCTTGGTTATTGTATTCCTCACATCTTGCCATTCTTTCTTCCTTACTTTTTTCTTCTCTTATCCTCTAAGTCTAACACCTCTGGTTTTCTTAATCTTCTCTTCTATCATCTATTGAAGAACACATATCCGTAAGAGAGACACACAAGTATTTAATCAACACTTGTGTGTTAGTATTCGAGGGTCTTCTTTCTTATACCCTTTCTATTAGAATCGAGTCTCTAGGTTAGGTTAGGACTTTATTTGAACAATCAACTTTCATTCAATTTGGTTGTAAAGGAAGTCTTGTATCTTTGTGATCAAGCCTAGATTATTGGGAATCTAGCTAGGGTTTGGTAAGCTTCTAAAGGAAAGTTCTTAATGGTCCTAGTTAATCTAAGTAATCCTAGTGATTAAGTCAAATCACGGGTTCTTAGGGGTAGATTCTGATGTATGCTAAAACACACATCATTTATACCCCAAAAAACAATATTAATTGGACTAAAAACATGAAATATGCTTAATATTATTGCAAATATGTTTGGTTTGTGTTTTTATGTCTTGCAGCTACAATGGATTGAAAATAAAGCAAAAACGGTGACTTTCGGTTAAGATTTGAAGACGTTTATGCATTTTTTTCTAGATCAAGACGAAGTCGTTAATATTTCCCGAGCATGCCATTGGAAAGAGCACGAGGTTACAAGTCCGACAGTGCCTTCACCTCTTATTGGGCCGGCCCGACACCATTTATATGGGTCGGACCGACCCATACTTATTAAAAGGCTCAAGTTTAATACCTCTCTACACAAGCCCAGCCCAATGCTTAACTATAGAAGCTCGGCCCAAAATATAGTCCAAGTAATAAAGCCCATTATTACTTTTCTGCTTGTTATAAACGCAGCATTAGAGATCAGATCTTTACTTTTTTATCATTCTTTTTTATGTCTTTTAATAGAATAGTGTAGGAGAGAATAGATAGTAGTGGAGGAATTAGAATAGAGGGATCTGATCGTTCTCCTTTTCTTTCATTTTTTGTTTTATTACTCTCGTAGGTAGAGGGTAGATTAGGATTAGCAATAGACTAGTTTAGATTATTTCCATTTCAGTTTTGTTTATGTAACAGTAGCAGGTTCTAATTTGTAATGATTCGTTGGGTTTGTCGAAGTATTATTCTGGATGATTGATTGGTATTGATTCGAGCGGGTTTGAGTAGTATGTTACCAAAGTGTTATGAATTACTCGATTGGTTAGAATAGATTTCCTAGTTTTATGTTGAATCGGTTTTGATTTATCAAGGTGTGATTCCGGTTTTGATATTTTTATTGTTGAATCGGTTTGATCTATTGTCGGTTTGGTTCGAGTGGTGTATTTACCAAGTAGCAGATTAGAATTATTGAATGAAATAGTTTCCGGAATGGTTTAGGTAATATTTTAGAAATGGTTTGTAATGATCGGGTTTGAATTATCGAAGTTTGGTATTGATTTGTGGGTCTCATCTTGCCATCTTTGCATTCTTCATCATATTTGGTATTCTCTAATCTTTTACCTCTTTATTTTTAATATGCTTATTATTATGTTGAAGTTTATTGCCATGTTTAGTTTAGATATTATTATTATCGCTTTGCTTGTTTCTTGTAGTGTAGTTATGATATGTAGCGTGTATATTATATATGCTTGTTAAGTGGCTGTGGAAAGTTCATTAAGTATGGATTAAAAAGTAAATTGTTGATTAATAATTTTTGGATTATTTAGATTTCTTATTTGAATATTTTGAAGGGCAAAAGCCGGAGAAATAATCAAACATCAAATCTAGTAGTTAATACTTTTATAAGATATCGTTTTCAAAAAAGACCAACGTCGTTAGATAATAATATTTTTATGGGTGTTAGTTCATCATCATTTAAAGTAATTTGTACCAAAATAAAGGCTTGTTTTTTTAATATAAACCAACGTTGTGAGAAAACGGTTTTTAAACGGGTACCAATTCTTTATTATCTCTTTATTTCACATTTAATGATCTTTTCACCTCACTTGACAAGCATATCTTTTTTAGTTATATCTTAGTATTATTTTAGCTTTTATATAATTAGTATAATTCAAAACCAATGATGTGTGCTAAAACACACATCATTTATACCTCGTAAAACACTATTAATTAGACTAAAAATGCTAAAATATGGATAATTATCTTGCAAATATGTTTCTTTGGTATTTTTATGTCTTGCAAGTAAAAGGATTGAAAACTAAGCAAAAACGGGAATATTCGGGTTCGTTTCGATCAAGAGTGCTTATTAATCAAGATCAAGACAAAGTTGGAAAAATCCCCCGAGCATGCCATTGGAAAGAGCGCGTAATTTCGAGTCCAACGGTGCCCTCGGATCTTATTGGGTCAGCCCATAACCCACTTAATGGGCCAGACCAGCCCATGCTATCTATAAGCCCAAGTTAGGCCCAACAAGCATTTTTAAGCCAAAAACAAAAATGATAAAATTTGATTTGAAGTAGAGATGGTGACGTCATTATCAAGTGCCTGCAAATTAAATCATCTCCATCACGTGCCAAAGCACTCAAATAGAATAGAGAAGTAAAATGAGGACACGTGGCGGGGCTTTTTGTTATAAGATTTCAAATACAATGCAAAATGATCCAACAAACGAAATTCATGCGTACGATTTAAGCAGTATTAGAAAGCAACGTGGCCTCCATCCGTTGGCTGATTTTTTTGCTCTTTTTTAGCGATCCAGGGCTACTAGGAAGCAAGCCAATCATTGGCTAATTAATGAAGGCGGTTGGTAGGCGAAATTACAAAAATCACCCCTCACTTGGCTATATAATAACCCGCTCCCCTCAAGTTTTCAACATTAGGATTTAGTTTTATATATTTTTTCACTCTCTACATTTTAGCTTATTAGTTTTAGGAGTAGATTAGATTTAGCTTATTTTAGTTTAGGTTTATTTGTAAAAGCTTAATAGCTTATTAGACTCAGCTTATTGTAACTCTTGACTTATTAGAATGAAATGAAGTTGGGTTTATTTTTGGCTTATCGAGCTTAAGCTTTTCATCAGCTTATTTCTGGCTTGTTTACCCGCTAATTTAGAAACTAGTGTGAAGCCGAATACGCTTTATCAAAAGCTCATTCGATTCATTCCTTATTTCTTTAATAAGCTTGGCTTAAATAAGCTCTCAAATAAGTTTAGGGATTCGGCTTATGTTAAATAAGTTTCATTAGGTTTGATCATCAAATAAATTGTTGGGGCTTGTTGTTTCTTTTCAGCTTTACTTTCCTTGTTCGAATAAGCTGTTATAGCTTATTCGATTTGGGTATTTAGCTTAAATCACAAAATGTTTTAGCTTATTCCATTTTCATCTCTTTCTAGTCGATTAGCTTATTTTCTTTTTTAGACAAGTTGTTTTAGCTTATTTCGACTAGCTTAAAAATTGTTAATCTTGTTTCTCATTGTTAAATCTGATCTCATTCCTTATTGGTAGTATAAGCCCAATCTCGTAGATTATCTTTGGGCTTGAGTTTTTTTTTTTTTTTTCATTTTTTTTTTTTTTTTTTTTATTTTTTTTTCTTTCGGTTTGTGTAATTCATTATTGGGCTGCTATTTGCTATTGGACTGCGATTTGCTATTGGGTTGTGTTTGGTTTCTTTTGGGCCTGGAAGTTTAAAAGTAGACAGATTTAGTGATAATGGGAATTGAGTTGCAAATTTTTTGTAAACTGTTTTATATTAACAGTTTTTATGTTTTTGAATATTTTGTACCGGTCAACTCATGAGGCGTGGAGCTTAAAGGATTAATAAGCTAGATAGAATTTGAATATTTTTTTTAGCTTATTAAATCGGGTGGTTATCGTTTATTTGCGGCTTTTCAATTCGGTCCCATTTTCTATTCTTTTTTAATTTATTAGTGTAGACTTAGTATAAAATGTTTAACTTCGCTTATATGATCATTATGCATAGTTAGTAGTTTAATTTTATGCTTGTTAAGTAAATTGTGTTTAGTGAATTAAGTGTGGAATTTAATAAGTAATTAGTGATTAATAATTTGCAAAAATTATTTAATTTAGTATTTTATTTAGTCGAATGGGCAAAAGCCGTAAGATTAAGAAGGCATTAAATTAGTAATTAATTTTGTTAATACAAATACTGTCTAAAAATGTTATTTATATTTTTCGTCCTCTCGATGTTTTGATAATAACAAAATGTAAAAACGTTTAAGATAAAAATAAACGTTTATAAATTACTAACCGTAAAATTCTATTTCTAAGATTAATCACTTAAGGTATGGATAAACAAATCATTAAACATGATTAGTGATTAAGAAAATATTTTTCTTAAACCTTACATTTCTACAAAAGTGTTTTTATAAAAATATAAAAACAAAATATTTATTTATAAAAGAAATGTATTATTAAAATAATAAATTTGAAATCAGATTTTTCCCCCCAAAATGGAAGGTTCTAAAACAGATAACACCTTCCCCACAAAAAGACAAAAAGAGGAGCGTAGTCTACGGTGGCCCCCTTATAGGCCTGGCGGCCCCCTAATATATTTGGGACCGCCGGGACCGCCGCCAGCACAACGGCTCTTTTTGTCTCCTATAAATACTGGGTCACCCCATCTGAAAAACAGAACCTCTTGCCATGAATTTTCTCAGATCTACTTTTCTCTCTTCTTTCTTTCTTTCTAAAACACATATCTTAATCACTAACATACCTTGATCTTGTTTCAAGTGATTAATTCTTTCTTCCTCCCTTCTTCTTCTAATCAAGTGCAAGAGAAGAACAATCATATTCTTTTACATACGAATTGTTATTAAGTGATCTCCCTCTTCCTCCTTAGGATCACAAGTCTTCATTATATTAACTTTGTGTTGTTGTGTAAATTGGATTGTGTGTAGATCCAATTGTGTAAATTGTGTATTTGTGATTTGGATTGTGTGTCAATCCAAGAGTATATATCTTGTGAGTGTGTAAAGACTTAGTGAAGTCTTAGATTGGTTCTAGCTAAGATTAGGACTCGACATCTAGCTTAGTGTCGGAAAAGAAAGTAAGCGACGTGTAACAGTTTTCTCCCTAAAGGGAGCTTGGTGACATAGTGAAATCTCGAGTGAAGTACTCGGGGAGTGGAGTAGGAAGAAGAGGTGCTTCGTAGCACGAACCCTTAAATCTTGGTTTCGGTTTGATCGATTCTTTCTCTATCTCTCATATTGTATTGTTTACTTAGTTCATTATATTGATAGAGTTTAGTTGTGATTTATATTGTTGATTGATTGACATACAACTCGAATCAAAGTATTTTATAAGCAAAGTTTTAAAACGGTCAAACTAACAGGTAAACTATTCAACCCCCTTCTAGTTTCCTACAATTGGTACCAGGAGCCAAGGTCACTCAATATTTTTAAAATATATTGTATTTTAAAGCTTGGATCGATCTATGAATTCTAACAAATATCTAGAAGGGCTATCTATGCAAAGACCACCACTCTTTGAAAGCGATAGTTTTATTTATTGGAAAAATAGATTCGAGACATATGTTAAATCAAAAGATCTAGATCTTTGGCATGTTATTACCAATGGTGATTTTCAACTCATTATTCAAAATTCAGAAACCAAACTCGATGAGGTTGTCCTTTTTGAAAACAAAGTGATGTTTAAAAAGGAGGCTGCGAAAAAAATAATGAAGCCAAAATGGTTATTTACAATGCTTTGCCTAGAAAAGAATATGAATGAATTTTCATGTGTAATATGGCAAAAGAAATTTAGAAAGCTTTGTTAATCACCCATCAAGGTAATAGCCAAGTCAAAGATAATAAGATCGACATTTTGGTTCAACAATATGAACAATTCGTCATTTCCAAAGACGAATCTATAGATAGTGCTTTTGCTAGATTTAATACTATTATTACTAGTCTTAAAGCTCTTGATGAAGGTTATTCTAGTAAGAACTACGTAAGGAAGTTTCTTAGGGCTCTACATCCTAAATGGAGAGAAAAGGTCATGGCGATTGAAGAGTCGAAAGACTTAACATCACTATCTCTTGATGAGCTCATTGGAAACCTCAAAGTCCATGAGATAATCATCAAGAAAGATTCTGAAATAGTCAAAGCAAAAGTTGAAAAGAAAACTCTTGCTTTAAAGGCTAAGAAAGAATCTAGTGATGAAGAGTGCTTAACTTCTGAGAGTGAAGACGAAGAGTACGCCATGGCGGTAAGAGACTTCAAGAAGTTCTTTAAGAGAAGAGGTAGATTCGTAAGACACCCTTGGAACGGCAAAAAGACCTTTCAAAGAAGCCGAGACGACAAAAAGGACAAAAGTGAAAGGAAGTGCTTTAGATGCAGAGATCCAAATCATCTTATTGGAGAATGTCCAAAGCCACCGAGAGACAAGAACCAAAGAGCATTTGTTGGAGGTTCTTGGAGGATAGTGTGAGAGCTGATGAAAAAGACCACGATGAGACATGTCTTGTAGCTCAAGCACCAAATGAGGTATGTTCTTAATCTTCTTACTTTAGTGATGAAAACTCATCAATTGATGATTTAGCCTTAGACAATGAATATGATAAATTATGCAAAATGAGTTTAAAGATAATCACTAAGAAGAAAAGGTTAAAAGCTATTAGAAATTGTCCACACTCGAGAAAAACAAGGGAGTTGATATTGATTGTGCAAAGTGTCACACACTTAAAATTGAAAATGAAAAGCTCAAAGAAGAATCTACTAGATTAAACAAATTTGAAAAGAGTACACATTGCTTGAATGAAATGTTAAATAATCAAAAACCCTCTGGTGATAAATTAGGTTTAGGGTTTAATTCATTTGAAGCATCATCTAGTGGAACTAAGGAAATAAAATTTGTAAAAGCTCAGAAAAAGACGTCTTCTGATGGAGGTCCCATAAATATGGGTGGCCCCCTTAATGTTCAGGCGGCCCCCAAAATAAATATGGGACCGCCACCAGCAACGCCTGGTTCTGAGAAAAGTGTGTCTTTTCAAAAATCTATTTTGGGTCCTAGACCAAAACACATAATTGTAAACAAAGTCAAAATTCATGTGGCTAGTAACAATGAAGTCAAACAATTTTATAAACCATTGACAAAGCCCGGAGTTGGATTTTCAAAAACCAATTTTAGATCAAAAACTCCACCTCCTAGAAGAGTCAATAATAATTATTCTCGTCCTAAAACACCGCAACCAAAAAGACATGTTGGTCGACAAAACCAACCTCATGGATTTCCCGTAAGTTGGAACAACTTTCGGGAGATGTGTCTTCCATTCTCACATCCCAACCAATTGCATAAAATGCAAGGGATGTTTGGCACTAACAAATGTGGACCCATGAGATATTGGGGACCAAATGTTTGAGTTACAGTCATATATAAATAGATATGCCTTGGAGTCGACTTGGAGCCGATGAGTGGATAAAAGATAGTGGATGCTCCAAACACATGACGGGCAACCAAAAGCTCTTCTCCACTTACAAGGCATACAATAGAGGTAACGTCATTTTTGGTAGTAATCTTCGCGGTAACATCATTGGCAAAGGTACGATTTCTAATGACTCTCTCAAAATAGATAATGTAGAACATGTTGATAATTTAGGATTTAACTTGCTAAGTATATGACAAATATGTGATAATAAGTGTAGAGTAACTTTTTTTGAACATGATAGTGAAATCACTAAGGACAGTAAAGTCAAAGGTAGAGGTATTAGGAAGAAAGGCTTGTATGTGATGAAATTAGGAAATAAGCCAAAAGACAAAATATGTCTTGCAGTGATTGATGAAAACTTCACATTGTGGCATAGGAGATTAGGTCACGCTAATATGTGTCTCATTTAATCGTTAGCTTCTAAGGAATTAGTTAGAAACTTACCTAAGCTTAAGTTTGATCAGCATTTTTGTAATGCTTGCAAAATTGGAAAACAAGCTTACGTTAGTCACAAAGCTAAGAACATAGTCTCAACGACTAGATGCTTAGAACTTATCAACATGGATATTTTTGGTCCATCCACCATACGGAGTTACGGAGGAAACCGTTACACCTTAGTCATAGTAGATGACTACTCTAGGTACACTTAGACTAGATTTCTTAAGGATAAAACAAAAGCTTTCGATCAATTCAAAATATTTAGTAAGAAAATCCAAAACCAATTAGGATGTACAATAGTGTCAATAAGAACCGACCACGGTAGAGAATTTGATAATGAAGTGCAATTTGGAGAGTTTTGTAATGCCAATGGTATTACTCATAACTTCTCGGCTCCACGCACTCCTCAATCAAATGGCGTGGTTGAAAGGAAAAATAGGACACTTCAAGAAATGAGTAGAACCATGTTGAACGAGCAATCGTTACCACAAAAGTTTTGGTGTAACGTCATAGATACTTCAACATACATTCTCAACCGAATCCTAATTAGAGCCATCCTAGGAAAAACACCTTATGAAATCTTGAGAGGTAGGAAACCTACTCTTGACTATTTTAGAGTGTTTGGAAGCAAGTGCTTCATTTTAAACACCAAAGACTACCTTACCAAGTTTGACCCAAAGTCATACGAAGGTGTCTTTTTAGGTTACTCGCAAAATAGTAAAGCCTATATCATTCTTAATAAACACACTAGGAAAATTGAAGAATCACTCAACGTGACATTCGATGAAACTCCTCCACCCTCTAAGACATCACCCTTGGTGGATGATGACTTAGATGAAGAAGAAGCCATTAGGGAAATCAAAAAGAAAAACCTAGAAAATGTTGTTGAGGATGAAACCTTAGAGATTGACGATATAGTCAATATTAAGGAATCTAGGAACCATCCCTTAGAAAATGTTATAGGAAACCTTAACCAAAGAACCCTTAGGTCACAAGCCCAAAACCAAAGTAACTTCTTTTGTTTTATATCAACTATAGAACCTAAGAACGTGAATGAAGCATTGGGAGATGAAAGTTGGATAGTCGCCATGCAAGAAGAATTAAATCAATTAATTGCTAACAATGTTTGGGAGTTAGTTCCACAACCTAAGAATATGATAATCATAGGAACTAAGTGGGTGTTTAGAAATAAGTTAGACGAGAACGGTGTTGTTTCTCAAAATAAGGCAAAGAAGGCCTCAAGGCTACAACAACAAGAGGCATTGATTATGATGACATCTTATGCCTCGGTTGCTAGACTTGGATCTATTAGGATTTTATTAGCCTATGCTTACGTCTTAAAATTTTAAATTATTCCTAATTGGATGTAAAAAGTGCATTCTGAATGGTTTTATAAAATGAAGCGGTATGCGTGGCCACAACTTAGGATTCTTTGATTTCCAACAAAACCGGATATGTTTATTAAATTAAAGAACGCTTTATATGGTCTTAAAAAGGCACCAAGCTTGGTTGAAGATTAAAAGCTTTTCTTATTAAACATACCAATATTTAAAATGGGAATGGTAGATAACATCTTTTTACTAAGAGAAAGTTCAAATTCCCTCATTGTTCAAATATATGTCGATGGAACATTATATTCGGTTTGACTTGTCAAGGACATGTGTATGAATTCTTCCAAAATATGCAATATTGAGTTGGAGATGGCATGATGGGTGAACTTAATTCTTCCTTAGATACAAAATTAAACAAATGGAGGACGGTATATTCTTTAATCAATCTAAGTATATTAAAGAAATGCTTAAGAAATTTGCTTAGAAGATTCTAACCCAATGAAAAAACCCTTCATGTCCTCTTACTAAAAACTCAAAAAAGATGATAGAGTGTGATCGGGTAGGTTAGTACCAAGTATCGAGGCAGGATATGTAGTTTATTTATACCTTAACAGCAAGTAGGCCGATTTAATGTTTATGTGTGCTTTGTGCCTCTTCGAGTGGCTCCCAAAACCTCTCACCTTGAAGCGGTTAAACGTATCTTCCGATACATTTAAGGCATACGCAACTTAGGATTATGGTATTCTAAGGGGACCGGCATAGAAACTGTAGTATATGCCGACTCTAATCATGCGGGAGATTATGTGGACCAAAAGAGCACTAGCGGTATTTGTACGTTCGTGGGGATGTTGTTTGACATCTTGGTTCTCATATAAAGAAATAAACCGCCTTGCTATATTCCACTACCGATGCCGAATAAGTAAAGCGCCGAAAAGGCATGTCAACAAGCACTATGGAAGAAACAAGCTCTCATCGGACTACGACGTTTGATCGTTGACGTTTCCCATCTGTGCGACAGAACAAAGGCGCGATTGACCTTACAAAAACGCGGTGCAACATTTCGTACCACACATCAAATCGTCACGCTTTCTTCTGTCGATAATGTCAGATAAGGACATATTATCAAGCGAATAAAAAGTGTCGTCCTGTCGACATACATCACCGACATCCTTACTAGAACCCCTTAAACGTGAATTGTTTAACGATTACGTCTTGGTTTAGGAGATGATAGAACACATTCCATAAAACCCCTTAGTATCCGCTTTCCTTCTTCTAGTTTTGATTCTAGTCCCGTGCTCCCACTCCGTGTGTGGACAACTTGAATATTCATTCCGAAGTTAAATTTAAGCATTTTTAATTCGCGAAATGAAATTAAAATGGTACTCCTCTTGTTAAAATTTTCATCAAAACTCAAATCAAGAAAACCCTTTACTGAGGGCGGCCCCACATATTAAGGTGGCCCCCAATATTTTTGGGAAGCCAGGAGATATGGGGACCGCCATCAGTAGTCCAAAATACGAAACACTTAAACCAAAAAAATTTCAAACATAAAAAACAAACACTCTTTAATCTGCTGCCATTGAGGAAACAGCACAAAAACCCACCAAAACTCAAATCCAACATTAAAAACATCAACTTAAGATCAAAATCACACTATAATAAATTCCTAACATCTTATAGATCATCATTTGTAAGTCATTTCTCTCTGTTCTTTCAAATTTGAGTCTGGGGTTCATGATGAACACAAAAATTGAAATTGGGGATTTTTGATTTTTCTTTCAATTTTGTATAATTAAGACTACTAGGATACAATGTACAACTAATATGTTTCCCATAGATATAGGATTTGCATACATTAGTAAGATTAAACAAAAAATTAATTTTGAACCAAAACCCCAATTTTCTTTTCAAATCACTCACGTTAGGAACACAGAAAAATTGTTGTTATGCATTGTCAATACAACCTAAAAATGTTTTCAAACACATGCATAATGATCTCATGAACAAATTTCGAGATACATAACTCATATGATTTTTTTTGACTTGTTTGGATGAGAAAAATCAAATTAAGGAGCTTTTGGGTTAACTCTTAGGATTTTATATTTAGGTCGAGTTAATCGTTACTCCACATTTGTTGCATCTAGACACACACTAGGCACTAACTCAAAACATAAAAACAAGTATAAATGATTAATATATGGGCTTGTTCATGATCTTCTAGGTAACAATGCCTTGAGCTACCGGTCTAAATCATCAAAAGACAAGAAACTACATACCCTTAATATCAAATGAGTTTAGTCAACCTTTGCTAAACACAATGGCAAATCTTGAAAAACAATATTTTCATGAGGAAAGGGTTGTAAGTCCAAACTTTGAAAATATGAGTCATATTTGTGCTAAGTTTGAGTCAATCGGCTTTGATTGTTTGTTAGACATTAACGAACAAATTATACCTCGTTTTGTTCTTTCTGTGTTTTATTGTCAACTTCACTTTTACCTATTTTAAAAAACTCCTAAGGGTCCAATTTGTTGTCAACTTAGTCATTCAAATAAGTCATTCCCTCCTCTTGAGGATTCGGTCAATTCTTAATAAATATATTCAAAGGTCAAGCCTCTACCACCGAAATGTGGTCTCTTGACCATTTGTCAGAAGGTTCCAAGTAGAGGTCTTTATAAAACCAAACCTCCATCTCCTAGAGTCATTAAGTCCCTTATCTAAGTTCCACGACAAGGTTAAGAGACTCGTACCAAAAACAAGAAAACCATTGTCGTTGGTGAAAATGAAATTTTAACCCGAGAGATTCAAACTCATATGAAACCTTGGGTTGAGATTATTCGTGAAAATGCCATTTGTCTAGGAGGACATAAGGATCATGTCTCCGCTTGTCTTTGTCACATGCTTTATTGCATTGAGACATCAACTCCCTATAACCTAGCATTTTTCACTCTTAAAAGAATGGAAAAGACTCAATTCAAACCTAAGGAACTCTTACCTTATGGAATGCTCTTGACTAGGTTATTCAAACATGTCATGTCCGTCTCTCCTGAGCTAGCATTTGATCATTATCTCTTACATGATCGAGCCATGCATCCGCTCGCTCCTCACTTATGACTGCGAAAGATTACGCGCAGATCGAAGGCAGAAAAGACATCGTGTAGTCAAATGCTAGCTCATCTTCCTTCCATCAAATCATCCTCCTGATTTGCTTTCCACTTGATACTTGGTCTGACGAAAATGATGATGTATCATTTCACTCCAATTTCATTTTCCCTTCAACAATTGCCCTTCATTTGATGTTGCTCTTGAGTCCTGTTCAAAACCCTTCTCATAAAGTCATGACTTGTAACACCCTTTTATCCAAAAACCATAACTTTTCAGATCCAATAACGAAATGTCTTCACCGAGAAGGTATTAAGGTCAATGGGACAAGCTTCTAAAGACTGATGGGAGGAAAAAGGAAGTAAAGATGTTGGCATAACTTCTAAGAAACTATTACTATTATTATTATTATCTCTCTTATCTAATACATTATATTTCTTTTTTATTTAGAACATGAAAATGATGATGACTTCCGAGTGTTAGGATGATCTTTAAAATTGTTTTATCATCTTATAAATTCTTTGCTAGTTGACAATTTGTGTTCTTATGTGAATTTTATTAACTTATTAAAATTGCATGCTTAGGATTAATGATTGATGCATTGTTACTTTAGAATTACTTGATTTTTGACTAGTATGAGATGTGATACTTCTGAGGGAGAAAACTGGGAAAAATTTACTCTCTCTAGAAAACGGCCCCATAATTCATCAGGCGGCCCCCTTATCATTCCAGGACCGCCCAACGATATGGGACCTCCTACAGGTTTACTGGGAACAAAAAAATTTCGAATGTATTCTCTTTTTCTGCATCTTTACTGCCCTCTAGTCCTTAGACTCTTGTTGGAACTTCCCTTTTGAAACACACAAATTTCTTCAATTTCATCTTCGAACACCATGCTTTGCCATTTCCTTTTACCTTTTTCATTATTTAAACCATCAATCTTCTTCATCATCACCATCTTCCTCATATTCTCTTCTTCTTTCACCCAAATGTCTTGCTCAAATCATCACCCAAACTTTTTAAGAAAACCAAAAATGTCGGTTCGTCAAGTATGGAAACGTAAGACACCTCTCTAAAATCATCTACCTACTTGTACAATGGACTCACCACCACCACCTCCAAACTAACACTCTCACTTAACTCACCACCTATTTAAATCCAGATAAAGAGATCGACTTATTAATTTAAACTCCACACCATCTTCACATCATCGATTCTCCAAACTCCTACACCAACCCTCTCTCACACTATTGGTTCACCTTCCTATCTAATGCTCAAGTAGCGTGTCATGCTAGTTTTTGTTATTGTTATAGGTACACCATCAACCACTTCTACTCATTAAGAAATGAAATTAATTTCATTCAATTCCTTGTCACCTGTCTCATACCCCAATAAAAGTCCATCACCATAATGATTCACCATCTTCATCATTCGCACTCCCCACTTAAATAATCACTCCCAAATGATTAATTTGCTCAAATAAATGTTCACTACCTTTTGGGTATCATATCTTATGAAGTCAAGAATCATCTACTTGTTTAATTTTATTAGATGCTCTAATTATGCTATGTTAGGTTATGATTATCTTATGATGTATCTTAATATATTATCTTATATGGCTATATTTGCTCTTCTTAGAATTTGAATAAACTTTATTTATGAGTTTCAAAAAGTATGGATTATAATATTGAGATTTTATCATGTATGTTGGCTTGCACTTTTATACTTCTAACCTAGTTTTGTAGCAACCAAATTTATGTAAGATTGGATTTCCCTTGTGCCTGCCGAACAAGGGGGAGCATACATCAAGGGGGAGTCTTTAAATCGTCGATTTCTTTCTCTCTACTACAATTCAACGATCAACCTTTTTGGAATTCACCAAAAAGCGGGGAGAGAAATGGATATTATTAAACTCATTAGTAAATTTATAAACCTCTAATTTTTTTACTAAATGGCGTTTATATTTTTGTCATCATCAAAAGAGAGAGATGTTAATACAAATATGTCTAAAAACATTATTTTTATTTTTGACCTCTTGATGTTTGTAATAACACAAATGTAAAAACGTTTACGATAAAATAAATGTTTATAAATTACTAAAACGTAAAATTCTATTTCTCAGATTAGATACATAAGGTATGGATAAAACAAATCATTAAAATTGATTAGTGATAAGAAATTATTTTTCTTAAACCTTTACATTTCTACAAAAGTGTTTTTATAAAACATATATTACAAACATACTATTTTTTTATATAAAAGAAATGTATTATTAAAATAATAAATTTGAAATCAGATTTTTTCCACCCCAAAATGGAAGGTTCTAAAACAGATAACACATTCCCCACAAAAAGACAAAAAGAGGAGCATAGTATAACTGGCGGCCCCCTTATAGGCCTGGCGGCCCCCTAATATATTTGGGACCGTCGGGACCGCCGCCAGCACAACGGCTCTTTTTGTCTCCTATAAATACTGGGCCACCCCATCTGAAAAACAGAACCTCTTGCCACGAATTTTCTCAGATCTACTTTTCTCTCTTCTTTCTTTCTTTCTTTCTAAAACACATATCTTAATCACTAACATACCTTGATCTTGTTTCAAGTGATTAATTCTTTCTTCCTCCCTTCTTCTTCTAATCAAGTGAAAAGATGAAGAAACAATCGTATTCTTCTGCAATTATGAATTGTTATTAAGTGATCTCCTTCTTCCTCCTCAAGATCACAAGTCTTTATTATATTAACTTTGTGTTGTTGTGTAAATTGGATTGTGTGTAGATCCAATTGTGTAAATTGTGTATTTGTGATTTGGATTGTGTGTCAATCCAAGAGTATATATCTTGTGAGTGTGTAAAGACTTAGTGAAGTCTTAGATTGGTTCTAGCTAAGATTAGGACTCGACATCTAGCTTAGTGTCGAAAAAGAAGTGACTTTAGCGACTTGAGTAAACGGTTTTCTTCGCCCTCAAGGGAGCTTGTTGACATTGTGAATCTTCGAGTGGGTACTCGGGGAAATGTGTTTGGAACGAAGAGGTGCTTCGTAGGCCGAACCACTATTAAATCTAGGTGTCTTGGTTTGATGTTTCTCTTCTCTATCTCTCTATATTGTTATTGTTTACTTATTTCAATTAATTAGTAGATAGTTTAGTTGGGATTCATATTGTTGATTGATTGACATACAACACGAATCAAAGCATTTTATAAGGAAAGTTTTAAAACGGTCAAATTAACCGGTAAACTATTCAACCCCCCTTCTAGTTTCCTACAAATTTCTGGATAAAAATTCGTTTTCAATATTAAGCTAACGTTTTGAGGAATCGATTTATTAAACGGAAATTAGTTCATCATTAAGATCTAAAATTTCACGCTTAAGGATCTATACACTTTTACTTGATAAGCATATTTTTCTTTATATATCTTTTTTTTTTGTTTTTTCATTTGTAGCTGTGCTTGTTAATTATTTTAATCTAGTTTTTTTTTCGCTATCTTTAGTTTTAAAATAAAAATATAAAATATTTGGCAATCAAGCATCAAACAAAACGCTTTCGTGAATTTCAAATTCATCTGTCGTTGGGACACGACATCCAGAGGATAAACTATTACTTTTCTTAAAGTAATTTTCATCCGACGTGATTACTTATATTATATTATCAAGCATTTAATTGGAAGCATTTTTGTAAATTTCAAATTCAATTCTCGTTGGGATACGACTCCGGAATAATTAATTATTACTTTTTTGTAAAGTGATTCTTATTTCTAACGGGATACTTAATATTATATACATACGGCTAGTACATATTTATACGATATCGAAATGGCGCCGTTGCCGGGGAAAGGTGTATGATCTACACGTGGTGTTTGAAGTTATTGCCTTGAAGATTCTTTCTTCGGGAAGTTTATTTTCGTACTTATTAAAAAATAAAAATCCAAAAATATTTTCCTTTGTATTTTATTTTAATTTTAATTTTTTCCTTTTCTTTTTATAAATATTTAAAAAAATGCAAAAAATATTTTTATTTTTATTTTTATTTTAATCATCTTTATAAAAAATTAAAAAAAATATTTTCCTTTCTCCTCTTATTTCATTTAATTCTTATCTTCTTTACCTTCTTATCCGTTTAATTCTTCGTCATGTCTTCATATAACCATTTCGGTTGCTCGTGGTGTGGATGTCCGTTTAATGGTAGAAACTGTCATGGCTGTAGCAGTGTAGGATCCGGAAATGAGTTTGTCTATGATCCAAATTCTTATTCTTATAATGAAAGACCGAACTTCTTCAACCAACCTCCACAACACCAATACGAGACATACTCGTGTGAATTTTGTGGAGGGAACCCTCACCCGAGTTTTGAATGTCAAACAGGGAACACACCCGTCTATGATCAGGGTGCTTGTTATAATCAAGATTTTGGTTTTGACCAACCTCCATATTATTCTACGAGTTTGCCACAATAATTCAATTGTTGTGAGGTCTGTGGAGGTCCGCATTATAGTTCTGATTGTCAAACCAGGAACCCGCTTGTCTATGAGCCTAAACCTAGTAACAATTATGACTTTTCTTCTTTTGACCAACCTCCACAGTACCATATTGATAATTCATAACAGTTCTACTGTTGTGAGCACTATGGAGGTCCCCATTATGGATCTGACTATCAAATAGGTAACATATTCTATGAGCATGCTCCTTATGACAATCATGACTCATCCGGTTCTGACCAACCTTCACAGTTTACACCTCCTCAGCCGTTCCCCCTAAGCGAATTAACTCGACAGAAGTTGATTAAATACATGATCAAATCTCAAGAACAGTTCAACATAAATCAAGAGAAATTTAACATAAATTTTCAAGATGAAATGAACCATCTTCAGGAGATGTTGAACCTTATAAATTCAAATCATGATCCTCCCGTTGACTTATATGATCTTAAGGGAAGTGACGAGGGAGATAATGAGATCGATTCACTCACCAAGGAACCTTTAGACACCCTCTTAATGGGGGATGAGGTTATTAGCACTACTCCCGCAAAGGAAAATGACGATTTAATAAAGTCTAGTATTGATGATCTTGTCCCAATCCCAAGGGAGTCAGAGGTGACATCGGTTTGTGATGATTTAGAGTGTGATATGCCTGTTAATACACCTTTGCCCACCACTGATGTTAGGGAAGAAGATTTTGATATCAATTCGCCTTTAGGAGAATATGTAGTCGACTTTTTGATGGAGAACGTGGATGTAGCTGGCTTGCCTAGACATTTGGTTAAGCCAATTTTGGGCCCAATACACGCCCAATAAACCCCAGATTGGGCCCAATACACAAACCCAAGCCCAACAAAAGCCCAAAATCCTTTTTTTATAAAACTTTAGGGGCTAAAATTGCCAATTTTGAAAGTTGTTTTATAAAAGAAAAATGGTAAAATAAAACACAAGGGCTGAAATTGCAATTTTCCAAAAATCTCTTTATTCTTTAGTTATAAAACGCAGGGACCAAATTTGCAATTTCCTAAAACTCTTTTTAATTCTTTTAGTTATAAAAACGCAGGGACCATACATGTCAATATCCAAACTTTGTTATAACTAAGTTTCGGCCTAAAAAGAAATGAAAAGAGAAGAAAAGATGGGGGGCCATTGTTGCATCTTTTCCAAAGATCTCTTTTAAACCTGTAACCATAACTGTACCATCACCACTTTCCCGCCAATCCTCAAACAGCCCTCTCCCACGGTTTCTAGGCCAAACCACCTCCCAAGTACCACTCACAGCTAACCTCTCACCCTTTCCCACAACCCATTACCCCTATAACCTCTCCCCTGGCAAAATCACACAACCCGAAGCACCCCATCAATGGCTGAGATCATGAGAAGTGAAACGAAGGGCTAGGATTGCTTGAAAAGCATTGCACTCTCACAACAAGCTCATCCCAAGTCCAATAGAAGGCTGAGAGCCTCTATAAAAGAGAAGAGAACAAGCCAAAGAAAAAAATCCCGTTTTTACTTTTCTTAGTTTAAAATTTAATTAAGCTTGCTTTATA
>BQNB010003374.1:0-51460 GCA_026074375.1 Tanacetum coccineum
ATCCTTTCCCAAAATCTATAACCAAGCTCGTAGCATGTATTTGAGTGTTTGGATGGTTCTTTCACTTTGTCCATCAGTTTCAGGATGACATGCCGTACTCATGTCTAATTGAGTACCCAAAGTATTTTGCAATGACTGCCAGAACCTGAATGTGAAATGACTATCATGATCCAAGATGATGGATATTGGCACGCCATGTCGAGAGACTATTTATTTGAATATAGCCTTGTAAAAGTTCTCATACTATCTGTCTCTTGGGTAGGGATGAAATGCGCAAATTTGGTAAGATGATCGACAATGACCCAGATGGTGTCATGTCCGTTTGAGGTTTTGGGTAGCTTTGTAACGAAATCCATTGTTATCCTTTCCTATTTCCACATAGGAATTTCTGGTTGTACCAGTAAGCCGGATGGCTTTTGACATTCTGCTTTAACTCTAGAACATGTCAAACATTTGCCAACATATTCCGCGATGATTGCCTTTATGTTAGGCCACCAATAGAGTTTCTTTAGATCGTGGTACATTTTATCAGAACCCGGGTGAATAGAATATTTCAATTTATGAGACTCATGCATGATCAAGTCTCTTAAACCGCCAAAAAGTGGTAACCAACTTTGATTTTTGATACAACGAGTTCCGTCAGGACGTATTTCAAATGATTTGTCCATTCCTCGTAGGTTTTTGTTTTTGACATTTTCTTCTTTGAGGGCTTTATTTTGAGCTTCGAGAATTTGGGATGGTAATTTTGGATGAACGGTTATGATCAATGCTCTAACTCGGAGTGGTTTGATTTGTTTCTTCCGGCTTAAGGCATCTGCCACAACATTTGCCTTTCCAGGATGATAGCAAATCTCACAATCATAATCTGCGAGTAATTCTAACCATCGGCATTGCCTCTTTTTGACGAAGAATGTGTTGAAGGCTTTTGTGATCAGTGAAAACTGTACACTTTGTACCGTATAGATAGTGTCTCCAGATTTTAAGAGCAAATACCACTGCTCCTAATTCAAGATCATGAGTGGTATAGTTTTCTTCGTGAGGTTTGAGTTGTCGAGATGCATATGCAATGACTTTTTCTCTTTGCATTAATACAGCTCCTAAACCTTGAAGAGATGCATCACAATAAATGACAAAGTCATCGTTTCCTTCTGGTAATGCTAAGATTGGTGCTTCACAGAGTTTTTGTTTAAGGAGTTGGAATGCCGATTCTTGTTCTTCGCCCCAGATATAATTCTTGTTTTTCTGGGTTAATTTAGTCAAAGGCTTTGCAATTTTTGAAAAACCTTCGATAAATCTTCGGTAATAGCCGGCGAGTCCTAAGAATTGACGCACTTCTGTGGGTGTAGTGGGAGATGTCCAGTTCTTAACAGCTTCAATCTTGGCAGGGTCAACATGAAGTCCTTGACTATCAATGAGATGTCACCAAGAAATTGCACGATAGAATCCAGAAATCACATTAGAGAATTGCATACAATTTCTCTTTGGAGTAATTCTAAATAAATCTGAGATGCAATTGCATGTTCTCATATGTAGGCAGAATAGATAAGAAATATCATCGATAACATACTATACAATTTATCCAAATATGGTTTACACACACAATTTTTATGAGATCCAGTTAATACAGGCATGGAGCGTTAGTTAAACCAAATGGCATGACTGAAATACATAATTTCTGATCTTGGTTCCGAAAACAGTCTTAGGAATATCTCAACCTTTACCTCACTTGATATAACCTTATCTTAAGTCGAATCTCGAACAAACCTTTGAACCTTGAGAGTTGATCGAATAAAGTCATCGATCCTTTAAAGATAACGATTCTTTATGGTAATTTTGTTCAACTCTCGGTAATCGATACACATTCTGAAAGATCCGTCCTTCTTTTTAACAAATAAATAGGACTCCCCAGGCTATGTACTTGGTCGAATGAAACACGTTCGGTTAGTTTTCCGAACGTTTGGTAAGATACCTCTGCATTTTCTGAAGGAGCCAATCTATAGAGGTGTTCAAGCTACTGGTGTTGGCTCCGGGATTAAGTCAATTAGGAAATCTACTTTAGAACGGGAAGGGAACCAGGTATGATCCTCAAGGAAAAACATCTGGAAATTCTTTGACTACGGGAATATCTTCTAGTCTTTTATCGTCTGATTTCTTCTTTATTACTTGAATCAAGAAAACTTGACAACCTCGGGATATATACCTTTAGGTTTTTATATAAGATATGAGATTTAGTCGAGTTTTACTTCGATCACCCCGAATGATTAGAGTTTCACCATTGATAGGAATGTGAACGACTTTCTTGTCACAGAGAATTTTAGCATGATACTTGGATAACCAGTCCATACCGATGACAACGTCAAAACTACCAAGCTTAATTGGCATGAGAGCGATTTAGAAAGGTTGATTTAGCAGAGTTAAAGTGCAGCCTTTAATAACAGTGTTTTGCTTACTAAGATTTCGTCATCCTTTCGATATCAAAAAAGGAATCTATAGTAATAGACGGATATTAAGCTTATAGGCAAGAGATAGGATCTAAAGCTTCTAACAGCTCCAAGAATTCTAACAAAACTTAGACTAAATGCTGATTTAATAAAACATACCCATAACTGCGTTCGGGTCTAGTTGAGCATTCTATCTTTCAGCATAGTAGTCTCTTCCTATAGGCATTGATGTTGTACATGCGGCACTGATTTTTTGTATAATGCCCTTTTCTCCACAGGCATACATACAACTGGTTAATGGTACTTTATTACTTCCAGTACTGTCCTCTAGTGTTCGGCAGTTACATGCTCAAATGCACTACCTTGATGCAAATATTACATTATCCAGTACACGGTCCGTTGAGATGGAAATTGCTATCTCTTGCATAAAGGGAGATCTCCGGCTATAAAACTATTGTCTTGATGAGTAACAGCATAGGCCTAACCAGCTACTTGCCTTCGGTTTTGGCGATTGAAGTAGCGATTGTTGGTGTAGTGATAATTGTTGCTGTGGGGAGCCTGTTGTTAAAGTTCTTCTGTCGTAAACTTTCTTTTGTTTGTCACTCGATACTTGCTTTGGATTATGCTTATAAACATGATCCATTACCTTTGGCTATGTTGATGGTTCCTCTAAAGTATGAAGTTTAAGGCAGTAACATTTTCCTTCAATTCTTCGAGGGTAGTCCCCCGATAAAAGCATTCCAAAGCTTCTCGTTGTTTGGCACCATGTTATGGACATAGAACCGTTAATTCTTGGAATCTCCTAACATAAAGGTTTAATATCATTTCCTTATAACAATCAGATTTAAAGTTCTTCTCCATCTTTCTGATTCAATCCTGGATAATACTTGTTTGTCAAAATCCTTTTTTAACTCAGTACCATGTGATTTGATGGCTGCTCTTTCCCATGGCTTGGGCATATGCATTCCACCAGACAAGGCATCGTCATTAAGTACCCAGTATCAAGTGTACTTTGTTTTCTTTGGCAACATCTGCAACGAGAGAAAACTGATTCGGTTCGTATAAACCAGCGAATACGGCCTACTGCTCCATCCGTACCATTAAAGTAGAAAGGTTGACAGCTAATAAACTCTTTGTAGTTTCCCGTTTTTACTATAGGAGTTCCAGTAGGACCGGTGTTCCTGTCGGGATTACTAGCACTTGCCATTGTCACAGCTTAAGCTTCTAGAGCCGAGGTGACACTATCAGCAACTAACTTTCTAATGGCATCTTGAGTCATAGCCGGTGCTTCCGTTGTTGATGCTCTTTTTGGAGGCATTCTACCAACAAAAGATAACACGTAATAAGAATGATATCATAAGTATAATGCTTGTTCTTCTTTAAAATGATTAAAGAGAAATGCTTATTTTTGAAATGCTTAAAGAATAATGCTTCATTTAAGCATTTTTAACAATGGTGATATCTAAAGGTTATGGTATGATGATGAATGTACGATGGATGAATGATGAATGAATGATGAATAATGATGAGATGAATAAAGTGGTAAGAAACAACAAGGTAATAACGGATACATTTTGTATTTAAGAACAACTTGCCTTAGTACTATACATAGTCAAGATTTGACAAGTGTTTTTATTTATACCACACATCCCGTGGCTAGGTTAAAGCTAAAAACTAGAATTTAAACTAGAAACTGGATGATCACTCCATACGGTTCTTGAGTTCGATGATGGAATCCATGAGATTTTCTATGTCTGCTTGGTGACGAGTTTCCATGTCGTTGATAACTTCTCCTAATTCAGCAATCCTATAGCGGGCTAGAGAAATTTTATGGTTGCATCCTATTTGCTTCCTCTGGAGTTTGGAAATCTAAGTATGAGCTTGCTGAAGTTCGGCTTCCAGAGCATCAAAATCTCGTTGAATAATTACAGTTCCTTTTCTGAGGCCTTCGATTCCGTTTTCAATATGCTCGATACGTTCGATGGGGATTGCATCTAGGCTATTTAAGATATCCAGGATTTGTTCTTCATGACGCTCGATAGTTGACTTTTGAGAGCTTTCGCCAATCTCAAAAGTTGCGTTGGGCACGAGGTAGAATAAGATGAATTTTGTTTTGAAAGAAGTCCCTTCTGGAAGGAAGAATTCATGAGGTTTATGGGGTAATGATAATGGAGGCGGGATTTGAGATTGTTCATATAGGACAGCTGTATAACTTCCATAAGATCATTAGGAAATAACGAAAGGGTCGGTGAAGCTAGCGGGATAATTCCAAATGAATTGGAAGCACTAGAGTAAATTTTCCCTGGAGAGGTCGAGATATAATCTGGAGAAGCCGAGGGAACATAGTTTGGGAAATTAGAAGAAAAGGCATCCTCCAAATTGGCAGTAGGATGGTCGGGGGAAGACATCGTTCTGCTTAACAACCCACATTAAAATAACATAAATTATTTATTTTAGTAATATAATAGTTATGTATTTACAAACCATTCCGGGTAGATAAAGCGGCACGGAGGACTTTCTGGATGGAAAGAAAAGTATTATGGTTAAAGGTTTTAACCTTGTTCTCTATAACGTGGCTCTTGATACCAAATCTGTAACACCCCCATTTTTACATATAGCAGCGGAAGCTAATCTGGGGTATACTTTAAAGTTAACAACAGTCAAAATCAAAAAAATGAATCAAAAAGAGTCAATTTTGAAAAAAGTTTTAATCATTCAATAATTTCTTCAGAGTTTTAACCAACGAGAGGTTCCCAAATCTATACAATAAAAGATTTAATGATAACGTTTTTCCATCGTCATGTCCTCAGCCACTCGTGCCATTAGTTATCCTGAGATAAAACATTCTAAAAAGCAACACAAATGTTGATGAAATCCTTAGGTTTAAGTAATAATAAATTGAGAATTCAAATCGATATTGGCACTTTGATTATACACCCATTATTGAAAACATATTTATATTGCCATAGCTCATGAAATCCTAAGCCTTAGGGATGGGTGATACGATATAGCCCCTGCAGGTACCTTTGCTAAAATACCCGCGTGATTATCAATGATGTGCAATTGGTTACACTAACAAGGGTACACCAACGGGGAGACCATCCCAACAGATCTATTCACATCATTGCGCTTGACTATGGAGATAATTAACGGGTTCATGATTATTGGGACTTAAAGGCAAACCAGTTACTTAGCAATATTAAATTGAAATAGCATACATAAATAATTGCATTCTTTTAGAGCAAGTATCCCCCTCGCGGTTTATAAAAAGATGAAATGGCTAGGCTATGAAACTCACCTGAACATTTATAGGTAAATTGATAGTGAAACATGTAAATGAAATGATTAGTAATGGCTTGTCACAAGCAACCTGGGTTAATATATGTCAAGTCTTAGTTTTGATTGAATATGGTAATATTTTACATCGATGTCGTTTGATATAAATATCATAACACCGTTCGGGCCATCATAATTCAAAAGTCAATTAGTTAAACTGGAGGAGCAGGCACTTTAAATCGAAAACCCAACACTCATCAGAACATAAACCGAGCTGAAACTCCGTCATATGAAGCTCCCTATATTGTGTATGATATAATCCAGTACATATTTTTGAAAGCACATCGATGATGAATGAAAATATATAGTTATAACATAAGCAGTTTTAAGCATCTTATTTTATATCTGGAAATATTAAGCACGTCAAGCGTTAATTAAAATTATGTCTTGTAATGTTTTGAATGTGTTTTTATACTTTTTCAAAATGTTACATTTTAGACCTTTGAGTTTGAAAAGTGGCAGAATATACCCTTAGAGTTTGCACTTCTACGACTTTGGTACCTCAAGTTTAAAAGATATCCCAAGTAAACCTTGTACTTTAAAAAGTGACATAATAAACCCCTTGTAGTTATAACTTTGATAAAATGACACTTTTAGTCCTTTTAGTTATAAGTTTCTCAAAGTTATGATATATACCCCTTGCATGGATAATTTTTAAAAATTATGAAAACAAAGGTAAAACGGCTATTTTGGAGATCAAACTTAATGACTTATATATTGAGCTTTTAAGGACTTGTACTTTGATTTAAAGAGATTTTATATTTCAAATGAGATGTTATATTACTTGTACATATGCTTTAGTAGCTTGTGCATTCACTTTAGATCATATCATAATATATACACAAAAATATGGGAACCTTTTTGAAGTTAAATACATCATGACATGAATAATAAATGTACAAAATATAGAAACAAAAGGATAAGGAGTGGAGGGATCATGGGTCTGGCTGCTCATCCTGCTGGGCTGTAGAGGTGCTGGCATCGTCGGTCCTGCATCTGGTACGCCTCACATACGGGATCTAAAAGTCTGCATCGCTGGTGTACTTGAACCCAGCCTGACTCATCATCTGTGAGAGTCCAACAACCGTCCAAGTAGAGAATCAAGAGAAATCATAAGCCATACTATCCAATATCTCCCTCTGCTCGCTCAGTGCTCCTCGAATCTCATGCACATCCTCCTCTACACTGGCTAACCTCTGAGCCATAGTCCGAGCTGATCCGGCTACAGGTGGTGGCGACTAAGGTGCCTGCACGGGTGCTGGAATAGCCGGAGCACCCTCATCAGCTACAGGAGCATCCTCAGTGGCCTTAGGGCACCAGCCGCAGCAAACTGTTGCATCTCTGGTCCTGGGGCTACCCAAGCCCAAGTATCGTCAAGCTCCACACAGATCTGCAGCCTCACCAACTCAGCCATAACGATAACAGGGAGGTCTCGCACAATCACCGTTAATCCATGGAGCCTCTCCTCAGCAAGTAATCTAGAATACTTGGCCAAACGGGCAACAAACTGACCCTCGAATATCATCGCACCCTGATTCCTCCCTGAAGCGAACAACCTCAAATACCTAGCCAACAGATAAGGGACGTTGACTGAGCCAACGTCCATCCCTCTCAGATAAAATAAATTAGTCACGGTCACCTTTTCAGGTGCCTAACTCCTCCTAGCAATGCTACAGGCGATGAGCTTGTGGCATAATCTCACCATCAAATCCCTGATAAGAGTATAAAAAGGGGGTGTACCCAGAAAATCCCCCTCAGAAGTGTTAGGAATGATAAAAGTGACAATCTTATTGAGATAAAAGTCTTGTAATAAATAGAGAAATAATATGGTGTAATAGGTTAGGTGATAGGCTCGTGACTTAAATAAAGTCACGAGACTCGACAAATAGCTAAAAGCTAAAAAATAAGAGCTCCTTGTTCTTTCTTGTAAATGGGTATAAATACCCCATCACCACCTCATTAGTGAGGTGTGTCTTCTAATCTTATTCTTATCTTTTCTCCAATCCCCCTCCTCCTTCTTTCTCTCTACTTTCTATCTTTCTCTCTCTAGAATAAACACACACACAACACCTAAACACACACTCTATTGCTTATTGATCCTAAATTCAAGACCTAACAAGTGGTATCAGAGCTAAGGGAGCAATTTAGTGTTGTTTAGGAGAGCTGATTCAGACAGCTTATCACATCAGCTTATTCTGACATCTTATTTCGAGCTTATTTTAAGCTTATTCGGTCCTGATCAGCCGTGCTTATTCTCGTTAAGTGCTTATTCTGTCTTGTTCGTGTGCTTATTCTGTTTTTAGCATTATTTTCGTGAGCTTATTTCGAGTCAAAATTGCTTATTTTTGGTCAAAAAGTCAAACAGTTTAATTTGGTCAAATTAGTTTATTTTGTGCTTATTTTGCTAATTTCGGTTGTGTTTTATGCAACCGAGATTGATTGCTTACGGTTTTATCGTAAGAATCGTGGCCAAATTAGTTTAAAATCTACTTATTTGTGCTTATTAAGCAAATTCGGAAGTCAAAACTTGGAAAAAGCAGTTATAATATCAAATTCGAAAAAAAAATTTGTTACAAAATCGTTGACTGGTCAAACTCGAAACTATAACTGATTTTAAAAACTTTGACTTTTGGTCAACGGTCGAACTCAGTAAACGGTCAACACGTTTTAGAAAAACGCGTTTTGTGTAGATCTGATCCAGATCCGAGTTTATTACCGAATTTGAAATCAAAGAAATCGAATAAAAAGATAAGCAAATTATTTTCAATAGATTCACTTCAAAAGGTTTAATCTCGACATAAGACTTATTTTCGACAAGAAAAAGTAATTGCTAAAACCTGTTATAATCATTTTCGGAAACCTTAGATCTTAGATTTGTTTCACTGATAGTTGTTATATGTAAAGATCTTTAAAAAAAACATTACACAAGTGAAAAATTTCATCACAGAACTCGGAAACAAACTCAGAAAGATTCTTTTTTCGAAACAATCAAGAAAAATCAAGAACAAGACTGGCTCATAATCTCTTTCTGTTTTGGTATAACAAAGAACTTAAACGAAAAATAATTTGTATTCATTTTTGTAAAGATTCATTTTTGGTTTCATCGATTTTGAAGCTACTATAGGATCACACTTTCGGTTTCATCGAATTTGTGTACAAGTTTTACTTTGCAAAAAAGGTCTAAAAACGCTTGAGAATTAGTTTTGGTCACATTTTTGGTTTTATCGATCTTGTGATTCATTTTTGATTCAAAATTAGGTAAAACTCACATTTTCGGTTGTATCGAAATTGTGGAGCTCATTTTTGAAAGTGTTCTTCAAACGCATCTATTTCATTGAAATTGTACACTTTACGATTTTGTCGTATTGTTGATTCATTCTCGTTGGAAACTTTCTCGAAAAAAATACAACTTTGATAATCACGAGTAGACTTTATTATTTTTTAGTGATTACCGAAAATTGAACTCTCATAGGAAATTTGTGCTTAAAAGATTCATTTTCAGTTTTGGTCTTAAAAAGCTTATAATCAATTAAAATTGAACAATTACGGTTTTATCGTAATCTTGATTTCTTTTCGATTGATATTTTTGAGAAATCTGTGAACGATTTGGTTTGTGTAGAATTGATAGTTTGTGTGGATCTGATAGTTTGTGCGTGATTTGGTTTGTGTGATAATTTGGTTTGAATTTTTTGGTTTGTGTTGAAAATTTCTTGGGTTCGTTGTGCTAAATCAGAAAAATGGAATCAAATGAGAATAAAACTAACTATTATAACGAATATATTGAGGTGCCGACTATAGTTTTGTCTCCACTACTTTTATACCTATGTTAGGCTTAGAGCCTAGTGACTTAGGTTTCAAATATAAGATTGAAATAGCTAGCGGGCAGCTAGTAGAGATTGATAAGGTTATTAAAGGTTGCAAACTAGAAATCGAGGGTCATATATTTGACATCGACTTAATACCTTTTGGACATGGGAGTTTTGATGTGATTATAGGTATGGACTGGTTGTCTATTTTTAAAGCTAAAATAATTTACCATGAGAAGGTAGTGAGGATACCACTACCGGATGGCAAGGTGCTTAGAGTAGTAAGAGAGAGATCGGATGAGAAAGCAAGATTGTTGATGAGCGCTAAAGCTAGTGATAAGAAACCAGAAGAGATTGTTATGGTTAGAGATTTTCTTGAGGTATTTTTGGATGATCAATCTGGGTTACCGCCTATTCGGGAAATTGAGTTTCGGATTGAGTTAACCTCTGGAGCAACACCGGTAGCAAAGTATCCTTATCGTTTATCACCTTCTAAATTGGAGGAGTTGTCGGGAAAACTCAAGGAACTCCAAGACAAAGGTTTCATTCGACCAAGTTCATCGCCTTGCGGAGCGTCGGTATTGTTCGTTAAAAAGAAGAATAGTTCCTTTAGGATGTGTATTGACTATAGAGAATTGAATAAAGTTGGAATGTTTTAAGAATTCGTTATCGCCTAACCTAGGATTTGATGCTCTATTTGACCCCAAAAAAAAACAAAAAAAAATACAAGGGGTCGTAGTTTTTCTCTAAGATAGATCTTAGGTCTGGATACCATCAGTTGAGAGTGCACAAGGATGACATTCCAAAGACTACGTTTAAGACTCGTTGTGGGACATTTTCGAGTTTCACTGTAAAAAAAAAAAGCTACCCACTATTAGGCCTATGACATAAATAGCACCAACCAAGAGACCAATACTATTAATTAAATAGGAATTTGATATGATAAATAGAAGACTAAGCAGAAAACGAACCAGGTCGTCATAATCTTGTCTATAATTTGTGACCTCACAGCACCATAGTCTCTCCACCGCCCGACCTGACTCAGTGCTTTGCTTCCCTCAAGCCACTACACGCGCATACCATCCCTCTATATTACATCCCTACCTCTACGAATCAAAAAGGATGCATTGTTAGTAGAATAGAAATCTACACCATCGCCCCTCCTAAGGTCTACGTATCCTAGAAATCTGCCTCAAAAAGGAGATGAACGAAAGGATGAAAGAAATAAGAAAGAAGAAGCTACTCCTCTCCCGACGTCAAACCGATCCGCACAGACCACGCCGAACGCATCGAACACCCTACGACGCCGCTAAGTTTTCTAGTTGTTGTGTAATTCCGGGCTTATATTAAGAGAAGTGTCACGCTTCTCCCCTTTTCCGCCACTGTGCATAAATGGTTAATTGGGATTCATGTGGACTCTTTGTAAGATTGAAGCTTTGTTTAAGAATTGGAATTCCACCCTAGAAATCTCGACAGAGGTTCGTCTTGTTCTTAGGATTGGACTGGGTTTTAATCAGTAGGTTCATTGTTGAGAACTTTCTAAGATGCTAAGTCTCTTACTATCTTGACTAGAAAAGTAAGACTTTTAATTGGGGGTGAGGAAACAGATATGCATTTCAGACCTCTAAAGGATAAGTAGTGTAATGCGCTTTTTCTAGCTCTCTATGATAGGAATCGGAAGATTTTGTAGTCTATTGTGATGCGTTTGGGTAGGACTAGGCCTGTGTGTTTTAATGCATAGAGGTAAAGTTGATAGCCCCTATGGCGTATAGGCAGTTGAAAATTCAAGAGAAATAATTATACTACCCATGGATTTAGATTTGGCGCGGTTGTTGTTTGCACTTAAGATTGGAGACATTATCTGTATGGTACAAAGATGTCATTTATACTGTCATAGTGTAGTCTTTCAAGTGTGTGTGTCTTATGAGTCAGAAAGTGATTACTGTGCAATCCCGCCACCCCCTCCGCGCATCACGCACTCCCTCATTCAAATATAATAGGAAGTGATTATGACTGTAAAAATGTAGCTACCATCTTGGGTAAGGCGAATGTGTAGGTGGGATGCCAAGACAAGGAAGAAAGAGTAATCCTATGCGAGTTAGAGCTGGTTGAATATGATCGTTCAGTAAATGATCAAGTGTAGGATACTGATGGGTGTGAGGACTATGGATGAAACTCTGCTGATTTGATTGTAGAAGGTTTAGATGATGGATGAGATTAAACTTAGGAGTTTGATGTGGAGCATTGTATTACCTAGATCCAAATATGGTGCTTTGAAGGGTGGATTGTGAGCACTGATAATGGCGAAAGAGCTGTATGAAGTCAGAGTCAGATGTACAACTTGGAGCTGTGATATTGTTGTTTTGTGTGAGTGATAGAATATGTTGTATTGGTGGCCTATGGTAATGAAAATAGGTTATAGCTTGAGTATGTTAGTAGGTGTTTAACTTGTTTGTGAAGGTGTAAGGCTGGGGAGTAGATATGATGGCCATATGGCGTTAGCTGCTTATTTACAACCTGAGGGCTCCAATATGGAGTGGTTTGTCAGATAAAGTACGTTTTATGGTGTGGTGTCTCGGGATTAACGTGTGGTAAGTTCAGGTCTGGATGCTATAGGATATAGACGGAGCTGTTTGCGATCTGAAAATTGTAGTTAATTGTCGCTGATTCCTACCCCGGATGATAGCGGTAATATTATGATTAGCTAGGATTTGTGACTAAGTTGTCTAGGATTAGTAGTGGGCATGACACAATCTAGGTCATTGTGGACCAGTTGACTAAGTTTGCTCATTTTCTACCTATGCGTGAGGATTATAAGATGGAAATGTTGTCTAGATTGTATTTGAATGAGATAGTTGCTAGACATGGTGTGCCAATCTCGATTATATCAGATCAGGATAGTCGTTTCACATCAAGGTTTTGGCAATTAATGCAAGAGGCATTAGAAACTCGCTTAGATATGAGTATGGCTTATCACCTTCATACCGATGGTTAGAGTGAGCGTACTATTCAGACTTTGGAAGACATGTTTAGAGCATGTGTCCTAGACTTTGGAGGAAGTTGGGATGTTCATCTTCCTTTGGTTGAGTTTTCGTATAACAATAGTTATCATTCTAGTATGAGATGTGCGCCGTTTGAGGCATTGTATGGTAGGAAGTGTCATTCCCTGATTTTGTGGGTTGAGGTTGGAGAATGTCAGTTGATAGGACCTGAGTTAGTACAAGAGACTACTGAGAGGATCTCGAGAATTAGGTAGACTTAGGCTGCACTGTGATCATAGAAAAATTATTTCCGATATGAGGATGAAGCCTCTAGAATTTAGTGTAGGTGACTATGTCTTGCTAAAAGTGTCGCCTTAGAAAGGTGTGGTACGCTTTGGGAAGAAAGGGAAGTTAGTACCTAGGTTTGTTGGACCATTTGAGATTATTGAGAAAGTAGGCCCTGTGTCCTATCGGTTAGATTTGCCTGAGGAGTTGAATGGTGTTCATGACACGTTCCACGTGTCGAACCTTAAGAAGTGTTTGGCTAATCCAACACTAAAAGTGCCTTTGGATGAGATACAAATTAATGATAAGTTAAATTTTGTGGAAGAGCCTATAGAAATTTTGGAAAGAGAGTTTAAGAAGTTGAAGCGTAGTAGGATTGCCAACGTCAAGGTTCGGTGGAATTCGAAACGTGGTCCTGAATTCACGTGGGAGCGTGAAGATCAGATGAAATTGAAATACCCGCATTTGTTTAGTGATGTTGGTATCTAAATTTCGGGGAAGAAATTCTTTTAAAGTGGTAGAATGTAACCTTTTCCCTTTTTGTGTTCTGAATATTTCATGAATAGTCCTTTGACTATTTGAATTTTGTCAGTTTATTCAGAATTTGTACCGTGTTGACGGTGGGGATTTTATGAGATATGTGATGATTTAAGGTTTATTGTGATTAATAATCATTTTTGAATGGTATTATTGTGTTATGTGTATTCCGGGTGGTTTGACCTGTGAATTTTGAGAAATGCCAAAAAACGAGTCTGACACGTTCGTTAATGTCCAAATTGAATTTTGAAAGGTTTAAAGTGTGAATATGGCAAGTGAATACTCTAAGTTAATGGAAAAGTATTTTTAAGGTGAATAAAAATGCTTTTTAACTTTGGGGTAAATGTTACGGTTGAGTTTTACGAGCTTTTAAGTGATTTCGACACGAAAAGAAAGACCTGAGACCCCATGGGATACCATATCCGGTCAAATGGTCAAGAAGGAGACAAGGAGGCTTATTTTTAGCCTTGTTGTCTAGAGGTGCTTGTACAAATATGTTTCCACTAGATCATTTCCTCATCATTTTTCATTAAAAAAAACATACATAAGTATGTGTGTGTCCTTGTTCGTCCGACACCTATATCACACACACTCTTATAATTTTTGAAGATTGATCAAGAAAACATGAAGATATAAATATTTGGGGTTGATTCTAGTGTTTGGTTATTCATTTAAACAATGTTTGGGTTGTCCGGTTCGTGTCGAAATCTAGAAATTTGAAGTTTTTCTTATAAGTTTTCAAATTTAAATTTTGTTTGTCTTTTTGGGTTTATTTTGATGCATAGATGTTAGTTGTACAAGTTGATCGTTGCGAAAATTGATTTTTGGAAGCGAAACGAAATAAAAGGGTGTGTTTGGTTCGTGAATAGTGAAAAAGAAAATAAGGGTTTTTGTAGTTTTGATGTTGTGGTCGTGATGGTTGAATAATATATGTTGCTAGAATGCTTATTTTTGATAAGTTGCTTGTATAGCTTATTCGAGCTTATTTTTAAGCTATTTCTTGGCTTATTTGGGCTCAAAGGCCATGTGTAAATTCCCAAAGTCACTAGGAAAGTGATTTTGATTATTTTTTTTTTGTTATGGAATATGTTGTGGGCTATTTTTTAGGCTTATGGTAGTAACAAAAAGCGATACATAGCTTATTAGCTTATTTTAAAGCTTAATATACGTATTTTGGAGTTTATGGACTCACGGTCCAATAAGTCTATTTGAGCCGCGGCTTAACGGGAGGGCTTATTGTGGTCTGGATTATTTCTACATATAAGCATATACTTATATATGTAAATGGACCTTGATTTTGGACTTAAATAGTATTTTTGACTTATAAATGTCCTAATGGACCCTTGTTGGGCCTTGAGGCCCAATAAGTGATATTTGGTCATTTTGAGAGTTTTCGTAGACTTTTTGAAAGCGAAATGTATTTACGAAGTGATATTGATCGTTATTTTGGGGAAAACTTTTGGTGAACGTTAAAGTTTGAGATTTTGGAATTTTATCGAAAAGTGTCGAATTGTGAAAAGTGTTTGGAAATTAAGGTTTGAAACCTTGGAAAAATGTTGTAAACACGTACGGGTCATGTCGAAATTTCGTAAAAAGTTTATACTTAGAAATTTTACTTAAAACATTATTTTTGATTTTTAATAATAAAATATTATTTTATTATTTTATTATTTTATTTAATTAATAAATTCACTAAAAGACAAAAAAATATAATTTTTCTCTAAACTTTCCTAAGGTGTTTGTTGTGATTAAACGTGTCGTTTTCAATCAAAGGTTGTTTAAAAAGGTGTACGAATGGACTTGTCGGGATATATTTATAATTAATAATTATAAATATTTATTATATTACTTATCTATTTATGCTAAATAGTATAAGTATGTATTATCAGAGAATGAGATTGATATGATTGTGGGGATAAGTCGTTAACCATCACACAACTAAAAATTATTTTGAGTACTTGTACAACGCGTATAAACTCTATGCATCAAATGTGAAGATTGTTTTAGAAGTGATTGATTAAAATGAGACATTAATTGGAATAGGTCGTGTGCGGGCGTCGTTGCATTTGCTTGTGTAGTAGAAGTTGGTTGCTAAAGGCTTGCTTAAGGTGAGTTTTCGTAGCCCTAATTTTTACTGTTTTTCCGTTGGGGGAAAATGATACTCAAATGTGTTTTGAAATGTTTGGATTGATCTGTGCGAAATATGGTTTTGTGTTTGGGACAAGACATGTGCTTATGACTGTTATGTGAATATTATGTGTTGATTTACTTGTATGTACTAAGTATTGGGCATGGCAAGGTTCTGTGTGGTACTTGTATTACGTGTTTTGGCAAAACAAGGGTTATCTTTGTGGTACTTGCATGTACTGTATTTTTTCATTGCAAGATCTGTGTGGTTACGTACGCCCTCTATAGTGCTCCAGCTGGTTAGCCTTTAGGTGCGTTAGTGGATTTGGGAGTTGCAACTCTGGATTTATTATTAGATGTTGAGATTTGAACTAGCGGTGTTGCAAGTCTTAGATTGTTTAGCATAAATTCACTGTCAAATAAACAAAAGAAGAAAATAGCACTATTGTCCACTGTTGAAATATTGGCACAACTTTTGGGTTTAAGGTCAAACCTACGAGCTCACCAACATTAATGTTGACGTTTTCGAGTATCATTTTCAGGTGAAGTGAAAGAGGAATAGTTTGATGATTAATAGCAGACTTAGAAGTAATCCCGCGTGTGAATTTTGTTTTGAAGTCTTGCTTGCTTTGTTGTTTGATTTAGTATTTTGAGATTTTGGATTAAGTTTTGGTTATGGTCCCCTGCAGGCTATGATTTAAATGTAAGAGATTGTGGATTTTAGTTGCGATTTGGGGACATATCACATGAGTTTGTTTAATGTTGATGGTCTTCGAAGACACTGGATTTATGCAATGTAGTTTTCACCCCGATTTTTGTACCATGTGTTATGATTGATCATTATTTGCATTCCTGAGTTCCCGCCATTGTCAGGGTTGTGACAGATTTTGGTAATCAGAGCAAAAGTTATAGAGACTCAAGGTGGATTTGCCTAGCTATAACCTAAGATCCCGTCGTTTAGTTGCGAAAGGATCTATTGTCGGTGATCCGCTTTTGTGTGCTTTGTTTTCATGGTGTAGTGCCTTAGTTATGTCAGTCATTGAAATGAGTGGGCTTAATATTAAATATGAATGGGAAAGGATGTGAATATAAGTACGGTGGCCAACGTAATTATAAGCGTGTCACAACTCACTCATACTTGGTATTGTTGTTCACACAAATCGATGTTGACACCGTAGGGTGGTGTTGCGCGTATATTTGGTTTTGTATAGTAAGATATACGATGAATGTGTGCGACTCTTCCCACTTACCTAACGTTGCCTATGTTCTCCCTCGTATAGAAAATGCCTGAAGGATGTGAACCCAATTGCTGGCCGGACCTGCAGCCAAATATAACTAGTAGGGGGGACTGGGTGAACAGTTATATATTTGGAAAGGGTAGAAGACCTAGGGAAGGTAATGATGAGCGTGTTGATGAATTGAATGGTCAAGGAAATGGCCTAGGTATGGGAGCTAATAGGGGTGTAGAGGGAGTCAATAGGAATGCAGAGAGAGCCAATGGGGGTGCACCCGACTTCTCAACAATCATTGCCCAACAATTGTAGAACCTCTTACCTGCCATGTTGGCTCAGGTTAGTAACCAAGGGAATGTTGGAAATTAGAATGATAATGTGGTTAATGAGAACATTCAGGGGAACGTTGGGAATGTGATAGTGAATGGCAACCGGGTAGGTTGTTCATATAAGTAATTTTTAGCGTGTAACCCTAAGGAATATGATGGTAAGGGAGGTGCTGTATCCCTCAGTCGTTGGATTGAGAAAATGGTATCTGTGCATGATATGAGTGGTTGTAGTATTGACCAAAAGGTGAAATACATTGCTGGTACATTTGTGGAGGAGGCTTTTAACATGGTGGAACTCTCAGATCCGCACACTAAGTCGGGACGTTGCTGTTAGTATGTCATGGAATGACTTTAAGTGTATGATGATACAAGACTTTTGTCCTAGTCATGAGATGCAAAAGTTAGAATCTTAGCTGTGGAATCACGCCATAGTCGGGGCAGGCCATGCTGCGTATACTGATAGGTTTCATGAGTTGGCTAGGTTAGTTCCACATTTGTAACCCTGAGAGTAGGGTGATGAGAAGGTATGTGTATGACCTTGCTATCAAATCCGTGGCGATGGTGGGCAACAACGGAGCCAAAGACTATGCAAAAGGCTGTGCGGATTTCTGGTGCATTGACGGATGAGGCTGTTAGGAATGGAACAATTAGAAGGTTGAGAAGAGAGGATATGTGGGGAAACTAGCAAGGGTAGGAATGGAAGGACGTAATAATGAGGACCCAGGATGTTGAAGGCTTTTGCCTACTACTGTGAACCGTTTAGGAAGATGAGATACAGGTACTAGGCCCAAGTTGTACACCTGCAAACTCTACCATGCACCGGTGCGACATCGTCGCACATGCTTACAACTTGTAACCACCATGGTCATTTGGAAAAGGGATTGTAGGAGTGTTGGGGTCTAGCCAAGGTAATGTGAATCTTGTTAATGCTAGAACCCACCTGGTTAGGAATGTTTTGATGTGTTAGTACCGACATGTTAGGACCAGTTGTCCTAGATGAATAGGGTACATGGATCCGGGAGGAAACCGTCCAATACCAAGTTGTTGCTTAATAACGAGGGTTCAGAAGTCGTGGAAACAAGGGAACAAAGCTAGGGGTTAGGGCTTCATTTTCGGGAGCAGAGGGATAGCTCGCCAGGATCCGAACATTGTGACGGGTACGTTTACTTTGAACAAGCACTTTGCCACTACTTTATTTGACTCTGTACGACTATAGTTTGTTTCACTACCTTCATACTCTGTCTAGCCTAAGAGCCCAGCAACTTAGGTATTCAAATATGAGATTGGAAATAGCTAGTGTGCAAACTAGTAGGAGATTCGATAAGGTTATTTAGGGTTGCAAAACATAGAAATCGAGCGGTCATATCTTTGACATCAACTTAATACCTTTGGTCGTGGGAGTTTTCAGGTGATTTTAGGTATGGACTGTTGTCTAATTATAAGGCTGGATAATTTGCCTAGAGAAAGTAGTAAGGATGCCTTACCGGATGGCAATGCTTGTGATTATTAGGAGAGAGGACCGGAAGAGAAAGTGAGAATTTTTGATGGTGTAAAGAAAAACAAGAAGAGATTGTTGTGGTTAGAGATTTACTGAGGTATTACGGATGAGCCTATCTAGTTTCCGCCTATTCGGGAAATTGAATTTCGAATTGAGTTAATCCCTGGAGCAACACCAGTAGCAAAGTCTCCTTATCATTTGGCACCTTCTGAATTGGAGGAGTTGTCGGGACAACTCAAGGAACTCTAAGACAAAGGTTTCATTCGACCAAGTTCATCGCCTTGGGGAGCGCCGGTATTGTTCGTTAAGAAGAGGAGGTTCCTTTAGGTTGTTGTATTGACTATCTAGAATTGAATAAAGTTGACTGTTAAGTTTCGTATCCGCTACCTAGGATTGATGATCTATTTGACCAACTGTAAGGGTCGCAGTTTTTCTCTAAGATAGATCTTAGGTCTAGATACCATCAGTTAAGAGTGTATGAGGATGACATTCCAAAGACTGCGTTTAGGACTCGTTATGGACATTTTGAGTTAACCGTAATGCCCTTTGGTCTGACTAACGCACCAGCTATATTTATGGATTTAATGAATAGGGTTTGTAGGCTTTATCTTGATAAGTTTGTGATATGTTATTATAGATGTTACTTAATCTACTCTAAGACGATGAGAGGAGCATGTAGAACACTTAAGGTTAGTCTTGGAATTACTCAAAAAGGGAGAAACTGTATGCTAAGTTTTCTAAGTGTGAATTCTGGCTAAGAGAAGTACAAGTTTCTTGGGCATGTGATAAATGGTAATGGAATTCATGTGGACCCTAGTAAGATTGAAGATGTTAAGAATTGGAAAGCCCCTAAAAACTCGATGAGGTTCGTTGTCTTAGGAATTGGATGGGTATTACCGTAGGTTCATTGAGAATTTTCTAGTTAAGCTAAGACTCCTTACTATCTTGACTTAGTAATATGTAGAGTTTTAATTGGGGTATAGGACAGTAATATGATTTCGAATTAAAGGATAAGTTGTGTAATGCGCCTGTTCTAGCTCTCCCTGATGGACCGGAAGATTTTGTAGTATATTGTGATGCGTCCGGGATAGGACTAGGTTGTGTGTTAATGCATAGAGGTAAAGTGATAGCCTATGGTCTAGGCAGCTTGAAAATTATGCGAATAATTATACACCATGATATAGGTTTTGGTCGCAGGTGTGTTTTCACTTAAGATTTGGAGACATTATTCGTATGGGCAAAGAGTGTCTCTATATGATTCATAAGAGTCTGCAGATATTTTAAGTCAAAAAGAGTTGAAAATGCGACAGCGTCGTTGGATAGAGTTGTTCAGTGATTATGATTGTGAAATTCGCTACCATCCTGGTAAGGCGAATGTGGTGGTTGATGCCCTAAGTAGGAAAGAAAGAGTAAATCCTAAGAGAATTAGAGCTATAAATATGATCCTTCAGTCAAGTATCAAGGATAGGATACTGACGGCTCATAATGAGGCTGTGGATGAATTTGCTGGATTGCAAAAAGGTTTGGATGAGATGATTGAACTTAGGAATGATAGAGCGTTGTATTACCTGGATCGAATATGGGTGCCTTTAAAGGGTGTTGTGAGAACCCTGATAATGAATGAAGCCCATAAGTCAAAGTACTTTGTACACCCAGGAGCTGATAAGATGTATATGATTTGAGAGATAGGTATCGGTGGCCTGGAATGAAAAAAGATATAGATGAGTATGTTAGTAGGTGTTTGACTTGTTTGAAGGTTAAGGTTGAGCATCAAAGGCCATCTGGCCTGCTCCAGCAACCTGAGATTCCCATATGGAAATAGGAAAGGATAGCTATAGATTTTATGACTAAGTTGCCTAGGACTAGTAGTGGGCATGACATAATCTGGGTCATTGTAGACCGGTTGACTAAGTATGCTTATTTTCTACCTATGCATGAGGATTATAAGATGGAAAGGTTGGCTAGATTGTATTTGAATCAGATAGTTGCTAGACATGGTGTGCCGATCTCGATTATATCGGATCGTGATAGTCGTTTCACATCAAGGTTTTGGCAGTCAATGCAAAAGGCATTAGGAACTCGCTTAGATATGAGTACGGCTTATCACCCTCAGACCGATGGTAAGAGTGAGCGTATTATTTAGACTTTGGAAGACATTCTTAGAGCGTGTGTCCTAGAATTCGGAGAAAGTTGGGATGTTCATCTTCCTTTGGTTGAGTTTTTCGTATAACAATAGTTATCATTCTAGTGTGAGATGTGCGCCGTTTGAGGCATTGTATGGTAGGAAGTGTCGTTCCTTGATTTTGTGGGCTGAGGTTGGAGAAGGTCAGTTGATAGGACTTGAGTTAGTGCAAGAGACTACTGAGAAGATCTCGCAGATTAAGGATAGACTTAAGGCTGCACGTGATCGTCAAAAAAGTTATGCCGATAAGAGGAGGAAGCCTTTAGAATTTAGTGTAAGTGACTATATATTGTTCAAAGTGTCGCCTTGGAAAGGTGTAGTACGCTTTAGGAAGAAAGGGAAGTTAGCACCTAGGTTTGTTGGACCATTTAAGATTATGGAGAAAGTAGGCCCTGTGGCCTATCGGTTATATTTGCCTAAGGAGTTAAATGGTGTTCATGACACGTTCCACGTGTCGAACCTTAAGAAGTGTTTAGATGATCCAACACTAAAAGTGCCTTTGGATGAGATCCAAGTTGATGCTAAGTTAAATTTTGTGGAAGAGCCTGTAGAAATTTTGGAAAGAGAGTTTAAGAAGTTGAAGCGTAGTAAGATTGCCATCGTCAAGGTTCGGTGGAATTCGAAACGTGGTCCTGAATTCACGTGGGAACATAAAGATCAGATGAAATTGAAATACCCGCATTTGTTTAGTGATATTAGTATCTCAATTTCGGGGACAAAATTCTTTTAAGGGGGGTAGAATGTAATATTTGCCCTTTTTGTGTTCTGAATATTTCATTAATAGTCCTTTGACTATTTGACTTTTGATAGTTTATTCAGATTTTGTATCGTGTTGACGGTGGTGATTTTATGAGATATGTGATGATTTGAGGTTTATTGTGATTAATAATCCTTTTTGAAAGGTATTACTGTGTTATGTGTATTCCGGGAGGTTTGACCCGTGAATTTTGAGAAATGCCGAAAAACGAGTCTGACACGTCCGTTAATGTCCAAATTGAATTTTGAAGTGTTTAAAGTGTAAATATGGCAAGTGGATACTCTAAGTTAATGGAAAAGTATTTTTAAGGTGAATAAAAATGCTTTTTAACTTTGGGGTAAATTTTACGGTTGAGTTTTACGAGCTTTTAAGTGATTTCGACACGAGAAGAAAGGCCCGAGACTCCCTTGGATCCCATGGCCGATTATGGTTAGAAAGGGAGACAAGGAGGATAAATTTTAGCTCCTTTGTCTAAGAGATGTACACATATATGCTTCCACTAGAATTATTTTCATTATAATCCATTCCATTTACAAAAAAATAAAAACACACACTTCTCTTGTGTGTGTATAGTTCGTCCGCCACCTGCAACACACACACACACTCATAATTTTTGAATTTTGATCAAGAAAACATGAAGACATAAATATTTGGGGTTGATTCTAGTGTTTGGTTATTCATTTAAACAACGTTTGGGTTGTCCGGTTCGTGTCGAAATCTACAAATTTGAAGATTTTCTTATAAGTTTTCAAATTTAAATTTTGTTTGTCCTTTTGGGTTTATTTTGATGCATATATGTTAGTTGTACAAGTTAATCGTTATGAAAATTGATTTTTGGAAGCGAAACGAAAGAAAAGGGTGTGTTTGGTTCGTTTAATAAAAGAAAGAAAAAGAGGGTTTTTGTAGTTTTGATGTCGTGGTCGTGATGGTTGAATAATATATATTGCTAGAATGCTTATTTTTAAACTATTTCTTGGCTTATTTGGGCTTAAAGGCCACGTGTAAATTCTCAAAGTCACTAGAAAAGTGATTTTGATTATTTTTGTGTTATGGCATATGTTGTGGACTATGTTTTAGGCTTATGGTGGTAACCAAAAGCGATACGTAGCTTATTAGCTTATTTTAAAGCTTAATATACGTATTTTGTAGTTTATGTACTCACGACCCAATAAGTCTATTTGAGCTGCGGCTTAACGAGAGGGCTTATTGTAGTCCGGATTATTTCTACATATAAGTATATACTTATACATGTAAATGGACCGTGGTTTTGGACTTAAATAGTATTTTGGACTTATAAATTTCCTAATGGACCCTTGTTGGGCCTTGAGGCCCAATAAGCGATATTTGGTCATTTTGAGAGTTTTGGTGGACTTTTTGAAAGCGAAATGTATTTACGAAGTGATATTGATCGTTATTTTGGGGAAATGTTTTGGTGAACGTTAAAGTTTGAGATTTTGGAATTTTGTCGAAAAGTGACGAATTATGAAAAGTGTTTGGAAATTAAGGTTTGAAACCTTGGAAAAACGTTGTAAACACGTACGGGTCATGTCGAAATTTCGTAAAAAGTTTATACTTATAAATTTTATTTAGAACATAATTTTTGATTTTTAATAATAAAATATTATTTTATTTAATTAATAAATTCACTAAAAGACGAAAAAATATAATTTTTCTCGATACTTTTCTAAGGTGTTTGTTGTGATTAAACATGTCATTTTCAATCAAGGAATGATTATTTTGACGTGATTAAGGTGTACCGAATGGACTTGTCGAGATATATTTATAATTAATAATTATAAATTTCTATCATGTTACTTATCTATTTACGCTAAATAGTATAAGTATGTATTATCAGAGAATGAAATTGATATGATTGTGGAGATAAGTCGTCAACCATCACACCACTAAAAACTATTTTGAGTACTTGTACAACGCTTCTAAACTCTATGCATCAAACTTGAAGATTGTTTTAGAAGTGATTGATTAAAATGAGACATTAACTGGACTAGGTCGTGTGCGGGCGTCGTTGTATTTGCTTGTGTAGTAGAAGTTGGTTGCTAAAGGCTTGCTTAAGGTGAGTTCTCGTAGCCCCACTTTTTACTGTTTTTCCGTTGGGGGAAAATGATACTCAAATGTGTTTTGAAATGTTTTGAATTGATCTGTGCGAAATGTGGTTTTGTTTTTGGGACAAGATATGTGCTTATGACTGTTATGTGAATATTATGTGTTGATTTACTTGTATGTATTGTGTTTGGCATACAAGGTTCTGTGTGGTACTTGTATGTACTGTGTTTCGCATACAAGATTCTGTGTGGTACTTGCATGTACTTTGTTTGGCATGCAAGGTTCTGTGTGGTACGCCCTAATATGGTGCTCCAGCTGGTAGGCCCTTTAGGTGCGTTAGTGATTTAGGAGTTGCGACTCCGGATTTATTATTGGATGTTGAGATTTGACTAGCGGGGATGCTATGTATTGGATTGTTAGCATATATTCACTGTCATATAGCACTATTGTCCACTGTTAAAATATTGGCACAGCTTTTGGGTTTAAGGTCAAACCTACGAGCTCACCAACATTATTGTTGATGTTTTCGAGTATCATTTTTAGGTGAAGTGAAAGAGAAATAGTTTGGTGATTAATAGCAGACTTAGAAGTATCCCGTGTGGAATTTCGTTTGAAGTCTTGCTTGCTTGTTGTTTGATTTTAGTATTTCGAGATTTTGGATTAAGTTTGGTTATGGTCCCCTGCGCGGGCATATGAATAAATGTAAAAGATTTGTGGATTTTAGTTGCGATTTGGGACATCACTTGAGTTTGTTCAAGGTTGATGGTCTTCATAGCACTTGGAGTTTATGCAATGTAGTTTTCTCTATTTTTGTACCTTGTGTTATGATTGATCATTATGTTGCATTTTCGAGTTTCCGCCATTGTCGGGGTGTGACAGCTGGCTTGAGGGAAGGGACCGGCTTGAAAACATTGAAGAGTCGCGGCTCAAGCCGACTCTATTCACAAGCCGAGCCAAAAATCTTTAATTGTGTTAGTGGGGTTTCCACTAATTTGCCACTTTATTAGTTGGCCGATCTGCATGCTTAACACCTAATGTCTTAATGTGCATAGGGCAATGTCATACAAGCAAATATGAATGTCAAGTGACATTGAGTACTTCAGATCCTCGAAGTTGGTTCCGCCTACAGAGTTTCTAATTCAAGTTGTTAACCAACAAGGATGTTGCAGCAGATTCTCGAGAACAAAACGAGACTCGGAAACATACAACATGTTTGAAATCATATCAATGGCTAGCTTTCCAAATGAGGTGAAATTATGCGTATTTTATTTTAAAATATATTTTATTCAAGTTTTAAATTTATAAAACTCGCTTTACCTTTACAAACGCACTAACAGGCAGAGAACCCGATCGCGAGTAGTGTAGAGATGGTAAATCTGAGGTCATCCCAAGAGCTAAGTGTTAATTAGTTTTAATTTGAAATGTCACGTTTTTAAAGTGGTTTTAAGATTGATTTTGAGATAAACAAGAAAGTAAATATGCAAAAATTAAAAGAGATAGAAGATATCAGGGAGAGAAGCGTGCTAGCCTAGCCATTACATTACTATCGTTATAACTATGTTTCCTGTGCAATGTTACCTCATGGTCTCATTGGTGGTTTCTAAAGTCGACAGACCTGAATAGATATCTTTAGTCTGCCCTATAATTCCTGTAATCTCGAATCCCCCGAAAGTTACGAAGGTAGGGCAACCAGGTCATAATGATTAATCCCAACTATCCCAAGAACTAGTCTAATAACCTATACAGATTATTAACCCTCCTTGAAATAGTTCCTGTGCTTTTTAAGTATATTAAGTGATAGAGGCGGTAACAGGGTTAGTTCCTACACTAGGGTTGGAATAATCATCCAACCCTAGTACCCTGCTAATCCCATGTTCAAGTGGTAATCTAATAACATGATTAACATGATCTAAACCACCCGCAATACTACCAAAACTCAGGGTTATACGATAGTCAAAAGGATATCCAACGAAACCATGACTTAACAGGAAATAAGTATTATAATGATAGTAAATTCATGACTAGGCCAGCACTTGAAGTGCTTAGCCGCTCATGGAAACAACAAAGCAAGAATTAATAAAGATAATCATGGATGGAAAACTCATAATTCTTACAGAAGTTGTTTATGAACGATTAAATACAAAAGTAAGTTTAGTATGATCTCCCTTGGACTTCTTGTGGAATTCTTCGAGCTATGGAGACCTTGATCACCCCTTAGATCTGTGGTGGAATGGTTGATATCGAATTGTCTAAATGAGGCATCTATTTATAGATTTCAAATAGTTTACGGGGTAACCTTTTAGGGGTTTACGCCGTAAACTGCCGACCTGCACTTTCCATCTTGTAGGCTTAAAGGATGTTACGGCGTAATCAATTGTCCATGTTACGCCATAATGCTGACTCAGAAAACTCATCCTTCCATAATAATAATGTTACGGCGTAAACCTTGCGTGTGGTTACGTCGTAATCTTGCTGGATGACGTGTCTTGCCTTGAATAGGTTATGGCGTAACACTATCGTAGGTGTTACGCCGTAAAGTCTCGTAAGAATTCGTGTTTTTTCATTTTTACGTCCTTTTCTCGTGTTTCTTGTCATATACTTGCATTTTACCTAAAAATAACAAAATAAACATAAAAGTATCAAATTCAAGTATTTTTAAGACAATTGCATGTATTTTTAGGGGAAAATTGACACTAAAAGTATCAAATATTTGATGTCATCAAATATCCCCCCACTTAACTTCTGCTTGCCCTCAAGTAGACCTGTTAAAATAGTTTATAAAAAGATTTCTCTGATTTAACTTAAAGAAATGAATCTATGAAAGACTTATGCTAGAAACATCAAAGTCGAACACCTCACGAAAAGGGGATCAAAAATCACTCAACTCTCAACTAGTCTAAGTGTTCATTTTTGGGGTGATCGCTCAACTGCACAGTCATAGCATGTATTATATCATAAGCTTGGGATGTACATAAAGTTACACCAGTTAGAATTAGGGTCTAAACAATTCTTAAAGGCACCATGGGTGATATAACACAAGTTTATTAGGTGATATAAGGGTTAGGACAGACATGGGATACACATTTTATTGGTGTTAAGACAAAAATACAAAACAAATAGTCTCATATAATCTAAGGTATCCATAACCGGCTACTGTCCATCCATAGTCCAAGTCTTCGAGTGTAAAAATCTGATTATATTATCAATATGGGTTAGCTAATAATGAGATCTTGCGGAGCGTGCTAACCCATTCTTCACTAGGTGGCTTATAGTTGCACCACCCTTTTATTTAGTTGGTTTTTAATTACATAACCAACATCAAAAGTTAAATCACTAGGTGGCTTATAGTTGCACCACCTTTTCTTTCTCTTTTTTTACAATACTCCTTTATATATCACATATCCCCCATTTAAGATAAACAGTATCGAAAGTGACAATACCAAGGGGTCTTCAATGATCATAATAATATGTCTTCAACGTAAGTGCCAATCTTCGAACCATTTTCTTGAACCATGGACTTAGGTAGCCATAAATTTCAACACAAAGATAAATATAGACTACAGGGTTGGCTAAGGTGAAATGGTGTAACGATACATATAATATTAGGTGAAAACATAGACTGGCTCAACAAGGGTGATCTAGGGGTATCTTGCACTAATGATGAGTGCAACGAAAGGGTTTTATCACGGGAGGTCAACAAGTCAGTGTAATAAGTCGATAAACACACACATAATGGCTATTTGGGTAAATTCCTAAATGTTGCCTTCTCGAACCATTTATTCTTGCTAATCAATTAGGTCTCGAAATGATGTACATGCCAAGTTCTAAAGTCCACAATACTACCGGCACATTCAATATTTTGGTGGATTTTTGTAATATGGACGAAAACGGATCATCAGGCTTAAATCTCACCAATAGAAATATAGGGTAAATATGCATTCGGCAAAGATTTATTCAAGTTCTTTAGGAAAAACATGTCAAAAATTTTAAAATTGGCACAATTTTTCAAAGAAAACTTGAAAATCGAAGGCAAGTTTTAGTCAAGTGATAATTCTACTCCCATCCCCCTACTTGTTTTATACAATGTCCCTATTTTACATTAAGGAAATGTAATATACAAGAAAGAGTATATTTAGAACAAGAAACTCCCCTGGATTTGCTTGTTATAATGAAGAGACAACATGCTCTAAGCCCTACTCCAAGTCTGCTTCCTCGAGCAATATCTAATAACACAGGCAACTTTACCAACCACCTGTATAGCATCCAACTAGTCTGGTTTGCGATGCTTCTTTGCAGCTTGTTTAGTATCCAAGCACCATCACTTGTGCATAACATGTATGGCTGCAAGAAAGACTAATACCAAAAGCATAAATCCGGATAAAATCATAATAGCACGAAATGTATAGGATGATAATACAAGAAATACAATCCTAACTCACTTTCGTAGGAATCAAGGTTGTATTTAGCGTATGCAACAAGCCTTTTAAACCACTTGGTAGCCCAAGTGGACGAGTGAAGTCTCGTGAGGGTTTCCAGAGAACATACCCACAAAGTTCATTTACCCATATACACGGTTTTATAAAATTTCAAACAATTTAATGGTTGTAGGAAGGGATTACGGCGTAAGCATGACATGAGTTATGCCGTAATGATTTGGTTGCCAATTTTTGAAAATTTTATTAGATCAAGTTACCGCGTAATCATAGAAAGCATTACGCCGTAACAACATTGATTACGTCGTAACTATAAGAGTTACGCCATAACGTGTTGTATATTAGCAAACAATTAACCACATAAAACGAGTCTATGAGACCTCTAATTACATCCCCTTGAAGTGAGAACCTGCAAAACCAAGTTATAAATATACAAAACAAACTAAATTCAAAATTTAAATGATACAAAACACAATTACAAGGATGAGCATGGGGTGCCTCCTACGAAGCACTTGTTTTTGTTCGAGTTACTAGCTTGACTCTGCCCTTATTTACTAGGAAATAGGGTGTCTAACCCCTCACTTGGGATCAAGTGTGGGTGGAAGTAGCAATAAACACTAACCGGGTGTAAATTTGCTATGGGGTAGGGAAATGTTGATTTAAGACCATACCTGGAAGGAGATTTCATTTCCCTATCAACCTTATACGGTTTAGTTGATGACTTATATGATTCAAATATTTCGTATAATGGATTCATTTGTCGAGTATGAATGAAAGGCTCGGGTTTAGTAATAAGTGAATGCAGCTGTATTTCTGTAAAATGTGACTGAGGTTCATTAGCGAGAAATCTTTCAAGTTCCTCTATATCCTTAGTAGGATTAAAATCAGCCTCCTTGTCAGCCATGGTAACATTCAAGATCTTGTCTTCCAAAAGTTCATCCAAAATTGATTTAGTAGCTGGTGCTACATAATCATCAATAGGTGGTATGATGTGAATGGGTTACGGGATCAAAGGTGGTGTGATATGAATGGGTTGCGGTCCCAAATATCATAAGTGTCCCCATCATCATCATCTTCCAGCTGAGCCTCCTCTTTCTCCAAGCCAACATCTTGTACACAAATACTAGAAAATTCATTAGTAGCGAAAAGAATAGGAAAGTTAAGATGATTACCGCTTTCATGGTTCCTATCCCTGGATGTGTCAATGTCACACCCATTTTGAACTTTCTCTTGCCCCATCCGCCTCAGGTTTTTAGCTCCTAATATGAACAAATCATCCAAGATCTCATTGAAATCGGAATCCTTCTTATCCACAGGAGTGTTAGGTGTGTTTAGTGGTTGAGCGAAAAAGTGGGGTGTGAAACTACAAGAGTGATCATTTAGTGGATTTTTAGCAATGTACATATTATATTATGTTATTGTCATGCTGTCAATGTCCGCTTTATTGCTCGTATTAGGAGATTCATAACCACGTTCGTTATGTGGTAGGGAGGGTCAGAAACAAGGAAGTAGGGGAGGTAAAGCGTAATATTTGTCGAGCAATGTGTCCTCATAGTAGTGTGGAAAATCCAAAGTTACACTCTTGTCACGGTGAGAAGAGTTAAATTCTGCCTCTTTATACCTTGTTGGACTATTTTTTGATCGAACATTATCCTATAATCGCCTTTATTTTTCAGCTTCATACTTACGGTACTCGTCAAGCGTCATGTTCTCAATATCAGGCTCCATTTCCATGATTCCTGGAAATTAAACACAAGATACGAGTAGATTGTGCTCTTACAAGAAAGTAAATGTACTAAAATAAAATGTATACAAAACTCAAACTTAAAACCTAATTAGCTCCCCGGCAACGGCGCCAAAAACTTGATGCGTATTTTATTTTAAAATATATTTTATTCAAGTTTTAAACTTATAAAACTCGCTTTACCTTTACAAACGCATTAACGGGCAGATAACCCGGTCACGAGTAGTGTAAAGATGGTAAATCCAAGGTCGTCCCAAGAGCTAAGTGTTAATTAGTTTTAATTTGAAATGTCACGTTTTTAAAGTGGGTTTAAGATTGATTTTGAGATAAACAAGAAAGTAAATATGCGGAAATTAAAAGAGATAGAAGATATCAGGGACAGAAGCGTGCTAGCCTAGCCATTACATTACTATCGTTATAACTATGTTTTCCTGTGCAATGTTACTTTATGGTCTCATTGGTGGAATCTAAAGTCAACTAACATGAATAGATATCTTTAGTCTGCCCTATAATTCCTGCGACCCCAAATCCATGAAAGTTACGAAGGTAGGGCAACCAGGTCATAGTGATTAATACCAACTATCCCAAGAACTAGTCTAATAACCTATACAGATTATTAACCCTCTATGAAAGAGTTCATGTGCTTTTTAAGTATATTAAGTGATAGAGGCGGTAACAGGGTTAGTTCCTACACTAGGGTTGGAATAATCATCCAACCCTAGTACCTTGCTAATCCCATGTTCAAGTGGTAATCTAATAACAGGATTAACATGATCTAAACCATCCGTAATACTACCAAAACCCAGAGTTACACAATAGTCAAAAGGATATACAACGAAACCATGATTTAACAAGAAACAAGTATTGCAATGATAGTAAATTCATGACTAGGCCAGCACTTGAAGTGCTTAGCCGCTCATGGCAACAACAAAGCAAGAATTAATAAAGATAATCATGGATGGAAAACTCATAATTCTTACAGAATTTGTTTATGAACGATTAAATACAAAAGTAAGTTTAGTGTCATCTCCCTTGGAATTCTTGTGGAATTCTTTGAGCTATGGAGTCCTTGATCACCCCTTAGATTTGTGGTGGAATGGTTGATATCGAATTGTCTGAATGAGGCCTCTATTTATATATTTTGAATCGTTTACGGCGTAACCTTTTAGGGGTTACGCCGTAAATGGCTGACGTGAACTTTCCATCTTGTAGGCTTAAAGGATGTTACGACGTAATCAATTGTCCATGTTACGCCGTAATGCTGACTCAAAAAACTCAACCTTCCATAATAATAGTGTTACAGCGTAAACCTTACGTGTGGTTACGCCATAATCTTGTTGGATGACGTGTCTTGCATTGAATAGGTTACGGCGTAACACTATCGTAGGGGTTACGCCGTAAAGTCTCGTAAGAATCCGTGTTTTCTTCATTTTTATGTCATTTTCCCGTGTTTCTTATCATATACTTGAATTTTACCTGAAAATAATGAAATAACCGTAAAAATATCGAATTCAAGTATTCGTAAGACAATTGTAAGTATTTTTAAGGGAAAATTGACACTAAAAAGTATCAAATATTTGATGTCATCATGAAACAAATAAGGTTTGATTGGTTGCATTCCTTTGCTTACTTGTTGTTTCTTACATCACAGTTAGTTAAACGATTGATGTTGATGGAGGCTTTACGATCAACGGTTTTAGCTAAGCATAATAAATAATCATTTTGTCTAAAGCTTGAGGAGTTCCATTAGGAAAAACCTGTTAGTGTTACAACTACTATATGCTTAGATTTCTTCAATCATAGCATTTGCAACATTTTCATGTTCATATAAATTCAATGCACATTAAGAAATGAAATGGAAATTGAGAAAAAAAATTAGATAGATAAATCCTTATACTTCACTAATATGTTTTATAGCTCCAACAATTAGTCGTATTGAAATGGGCAAATGGCCCAAACCATATGTCTAATACCAATATGATAAAGATAGAAAAAAGAACCATCATGTTGAAAATATATTGTAAATATAACAATAAGTTTAACCATTTCTTTTGTTTATTTATTAGATGCTGGTGGGAGAATCCCGACTCATTTTCAGCAAAGATTTCATTTTTATTATAATTGCAACAATTTATACGTCGTTACTAAATCAAAATCAATGATGTAACTTTTCTTTGTTTTGCTTTATTTTCTATGTTACGGCACTTACATAATAGCATTTTGGCAACATACTAAAACAAAAATTGGATAAACCTTATAACTGGTGGTAGCAAAATATTGTTGTAGTGTTTTATAACAAGTGTTGATTCAATAAATTTATGCCAATGGCGGAGAATAATTCTTCAACCAGAAAGTCCAGGTGGTCATTAGCAGGAACCACAATTCTTGTAACTAGTGGTACACGTGGAATTGGGTATGTTATGGTGGAGGAATTAGCAGAGTTAGGTGCTTCGGTTCATATTTGCTCTCGTAATGAGGATGAGCTCAATAATATGTTGCAAAGATGGTCCGCAAAGGGCTTTGATGTCACAGGTTCGGTTTGTGATGTAGTTATTCGTTCCTAACGTCAACAACTTTTAGAGACAGTATCGTCTCATTTTAGTGGCAAATTCAACATTTTAGTAAGTTGCTACTTTGGAGATCCTCATAAACTAAGATTATGTGCCCTTATTGTTAGCATAAAAAGTCACACATGTTTTTATGTTTTCTCAGTCTTTTCTTTTACAAGATTAATATGTGTCCCAATTTGTAGGATGTTAGATATGGTAATAATGGTCATTTAGTGTAGTAAAACTTCTTTGGTTGCTTTTATGTTGAACGTCGAGAGTTTTTTTACAATATATGCTAATTAGAGTACAAAGCATTATTGGACATCTTATTCACAACAGGATATAAGGGATGTCCGTATAAGGTGCTTGTTACAGTTATTGTAGCTTAAGCCATAACACCTCTTGTTACCTATGTCGGCGTAATAGTGATGTTACTCTGGAACATGTTATTTTGGTTCCGGACTTCATTAAAAATACTTGATTTGTTCTCTTATAAGTTATATACATTAAAATGACAACCGTTTGCAAACTTTTACTATACATTCTTTAAAAGCATGTGCATATCCTTATATTTCTTGATAGGTGAATAATGTTGGGACTTACATTAAGAAACCGATTAATAAGTTTACTGCAAAAGAATACTCTATAATTATGGCGACGAACTTAGAATCTGGTTACTACATATCTCAACTGGCACACCCTCTTCTAAAGGATTCTGGATCTAGAAGCGTTATGTTTATTTCCTTGGTTGTAGGTCTAGTTAACGCATACGCTTGATCACTTTACTCAGTTACTAAAGGTTTTTATGGGTGCATAAGTCACTTTAGTCAATATATACCAGAGAGGATATAATTAATGTCCTTTTTATGTGTATAGGAGTAAATCAACTTACAAGAAATTTAGCTTGTGAATGGGCCAAAGACAACATTCTAAGCAACTATGTAGCACCATGGATCATTAAGACCTCACTTGTTGAAGATGTATTTGTAACACCCAAAACGCGAGAGGGGGACCCTAGATGAAATTGTATAAGTCTTTAGGGTTGACTTGGATATATGTGGTTTTGTGTTAAATGATGTATGTAGGAGAAGGTCTAGTATATGAGCGATATGGTGTATTGAGTGGCATTAATACGGTGTAGGGACTTAAGCATTTGTCTTTCAGAACCAATACGGCGTATTGGATAAGGGTGAATATGACGTATTGATATAAGAGTGGATACGGCATATCCAGGTTAATGAATATGGAGTATTGGTAGTCTAGCATGGATATGGCGTATCCATGGGTATGGATATGGCGTATCGATTAAATCGGCCAAAGGAAATGACTAAACTACCCTTTTTGCTGAGTCACCACCTTCACTTAGTATATCTCAACTTATGGACATTTTCATAAATAATTCTTTGTGTTTTATAGTTCGAGTTTAGAGGGGGAGAAATAAAGAAGATGATGTCTTTGAGAAGGAATGGTTATGAGATTATGGTGGTATTCAAGTAGATTGTCCCTAGCAATGATTAATAGCAGGTAAGTAAGTTAATTGGTAGCTAATTGGTGAATTAATAATTAGGGTTCATGAACCCTAATTTGGCTCAGATAAAGGGGGTTATTAAACGTTTTAAGTTAATTGAATGGGTTATAATAATTATAAGGGTAACTAGATGGGTTTTAAGCTAGCTAATCATGGGTTAATTATCATATAATTATATGACAAATTTAAGAATTAAGATGTGAGCTAATGATTGTATTAACCATTGTTTTAATATCTCTATTATGTGTTGTAAGTTTATTTAGTAGGTATTGATTATTATGATTTTGACTTAGGAGCTTTACTAGGAAGGTTGATTAAATGTTTATGGGGATGTTGGTAGCTTGCTTGGATGTAAGGTAAGTAACTACGGTTTTTTATCATGTTAATATGAAGAGATTTAGCCCCATATTATGCAGTTATTTAAATGTAAAGGTTGCTAGGATTTATTATAGTTACTTAGGAATATTTGGATTAAGGAGATTTGATTAGTGAAGGGTTTAGTGTTAGCTATGATTTAGAAGGACCAAGGTATGTGTTATATGTGTGTTATGGTTATGTGATTATGAAGTATGTTAATGTTCATGTTGCATATGTGTGGATTAAGTATTAATCATGTACTAACCTAGCTACTTGCTAAGCGTTATCGCTTACACGTTATAGATGTTAATGTTTTGTAGGTGCTCATGGTGAAGGAAATGCTTGGATTGAGCTAGGTAGTTGGAAGAGCGGATTAGAAGATTATGTTTTGTACATTAGGGGCTTAGTATAGAGTATCGAGCTCGTTGATAATGTACTCCCGTGAGTTATTTTAATGAGTCGAATGTATATTGATTAATGTTTCATGTATTAGCATCAAAGTATTTTGAATGTTTAGTAATGGTTTAAAAGTGTTTATGTCGATTAAGGATATTTGGGTCAAAGTATGTTTTTTTACCTATTTTGGAGCCAAGCGGGTTGAGTGTCAATTGAATGTCTAAGTTGTCTATGATTAAAGATGTTGAATGATTTTTATGGTAGTAATTAAGCATATTCATGTTGTATAAAGGGGTGTTTGGATAAATGTCTAAATGTACCCATTTTGGAGTAAACGGGTCATGTGGCATGCATCATGTTAATGTAAGGTTTTATTTTGTCTTTAGTGTTCAATGTAAGTTTGGTATAGGTCCTAGTATTTGTTTTGGGTCAAAATGGCCTTGTGTAAGTGTTGGGCCTTTCTGCATAATGTTTCTACAAGTTTTGGGGTCTGATGGCCCAATACAGCGTATCCAAGTTGTGGATACTGCGTATTAAGGTTTAGGGGTGATATGGCGTATCTATTTTCATGGATATGGCGTATCGACCTCCGTAGCAATACGGCGTATCCATGAATATGGATATGGCGTATTGGTGCATTCAAAAGGTTTGTGATGGATTTCAGTTATCTTTGAAAAATTATATCTCTTGAACCGTAAGTCGTTGGTGGTCGTGCCACCTATCGAATCAAAGGTAATTGAGTCTAGTTTCATTTAAAAATAAACTCAAGGTGTGATTGATTATATATTTTTGGCAGTTCATTAAAAAGCAACAGATTCTCCGTTAAAGTCAAGTCATTTTCGCGAAAAAGTTTCAAATTTTGATTATTTTAAACCGAGTCGTTCATGGGGTGTTTTAGTATTGAACAAATTTCCTTTTTTCTACTTATAAGGTTAAGGTTTACTTATTCTCATACAAGAAATGTTTGTTTGTACATCTAATTGGAAACACGAAATTAATTGATAATATGTCATCTAGAACTCCTCTAAGGCGCCCTAGAGAAGCAAATGAAGTTTCGTCACTGGTGGCGTTCCTTTGTTTACATGCTGCTTCATACATTACGGGCCAAACCATAGCTGTCGATGGATGATTTTTGGTTAATGGTTTTGAGTGAGTGTGATTTTTCCTTTTAAAGGGCCAGGGTTCCTCTTAGGAATTCTTGTTAGCATGATGAACCACTCATCACTAGGGGTGCTCACGGTCCGAAAACCAGACTAGACCGACCAAAATCGGACCGGACCGAAACCGACTTTAGCCAAAACACCGGACCGAAGACTAGACCGAAATGGTCTGGTCCTGTCCGGTCCGTTCCAACAGGCTTAATTGTTATTTTTTTCCTAAGACCGAACCAGACCGGACCGAGGACCAAACATAAGGAAAAGGATGGACCGAGGAAAGTTCGGTCCAGTCCGGTTCGGGTCGGTTTCTCGGTCCGGTCCGGTTCGCGGTCCGTTTTGCTCACCCCTGCTCATCACTATACCGAACAGTTTAGTTTGTAAGCAAAACCAAAGAATTCAATTATATCTTGTCATTCCAACTTTTGTTTGTGTATCAATAATGTTTTATGTGAAAGAACGAGTTAGAAAATGACCCGCGCATTACGGCGGGGGCTAACATGTTACGGTAGCGTATAGGTAAAACATAAATAGCAGGAAGGTGTAAAGCAAAATAAAGTTAACCATCAATAACTGGAATTTGAGACTATTTAGCTTTATTGTTTATAATAAAGATCATAAAAAAAATAAAGAAACAAAACAAACAGGCAACCCTTGTTCTTGATCTAGACTAAAAATGATATGGAACTTCTTTTAAGTTTTGCGAAATCGAAGAGCTTTCACCTACAAATATCACAAACTTACATCAAGATACGAACAAATAGAAAAACACTACATGAACATCTTGTACTTGAGAACATAAGCGGTTTTTAATAAGCAACCCCAAACAGCATAACCAACCTAGGACCCACTTGCCAAAAATTCAAACAAAAAATCCATCAACTTAGAATTATGTTTTCGTAACACATTAATTGCGGATTCTGTAAATAAGCAAAAGCACACTCAACTAATTACTAATTTGGTATATACTGCCCAAGAATCATGTAATTATACATAATATACATTTACACATAATCTAAATGACAAATGCTAATATGTAAATGAATACAAACCTAGTGGAATTCTACTCCAAATAAGTTGCATATCATTTGTCGGAACTCCTTAACCCTCTTAAAATGTTTTTTTGTGGAAGTGGAAATTTGAAAGCTGGGACAAACACAAAACCAAGTCTTTATAAAGCGGCTTTTATTCATGTAATGAGTTATTCATATGCTTATCAGATATCTATTTTTCCTAAGAGAAAATTTTTGAATTTTCTTTAGCGTTACTCTTGTTGGCAAAGTAGGCCTGTCTAAATGGGATGACCAGTTGCTATCAGGATGCTGCAAGCACTTAAATATACTTTGGGTAACTTTTATACCATGTGACCCATCTCCACTTTAGCTGAAGAACGTAATTTTATTCTTGAATATACTTTGGGAGACGGTTAAACCACGTGACACATTTCATATACTAATGAACAATATCCTGACTTGGCCAATTTCGTATATGCATGTAGCTTTTTCTCATTGTTATTATGTTTCATGCGTCAGTTTTTCCATGTTCTAAAAAATGGAGTGATGGATTAGACTCATGGGTTCTGAACTCGAAAAATATTCATTTTTGTGTTTTGGGCAGCTTAGTACTGAAGAAAAGCAAATGCTTCGGGATAAGGTTTTTGTTTTATTATGGAATTACTGGAATCTTTAGGTTGGAATAATCACTAAAACTACTTTCTAACTTTCACGATGCATAAGTTTTATAAAATTTCTAAACATTAGAAAAACTACTGGACATCCTTTTTTCTTTTCTTGTTTTTGGAAGATTAACATGATACATTAATAAAAAAGCAACAATAATTTCAACTACACTTGTTTTTCTCACTGTACATATATGTTTTGAGTTTGAGCATGGAAAAAAGTGGAGCATATACATACCTCCCATTAATCTTGCTTCATCAGCTCTGCTTCGTCATCTCTGCTTCATCTCCGAATGCTTCGACCTATGAGAAGTCGCATTCTCATCTACACCAATTTATAAAAAGAAAACCAAATTATACATGCACAGGAAAACACATTGAAACTAATTAGAAAATAACAATAATCTAAAGCATAACAACTAATGGAAGAACTCAACTGAGTTATGGAAACAAAAGGCGAGCAAATTACCTGCTGCTACTTGAGAGAAACGCCTTTCAAAGACATGTCCGAGAGTAGATGTGACATACGTCATTTCCATGATTGCTTGTTCCTTCTCCAAAAAACAACCTTTACCCTAAATGGAAAAATCAAAGTAATATTTAGTTACCGTTTACAACAAAGTTTAATGGTACTACGTGGCATCTACTTTTATCACTTTTCGAGGTACCACACTACCACTTACATCATTCGAGATAACATCAAATCGAAACCATACTTTAGAAAAACAACTTATAATAGTCGCAACGTCCTAAGATCAAAACCAAAATTTTCGTATTCAGACCCATAAAACCAATCAGGTCGATTTTGACGTCTCGTTGAAACTACAATATCCCGACAACAATTCCAATAAGCACTGTGTCCAACTACAATCCAAGCAATCTACACAAAGACAATCAGATGCAATAAACGACATCTCAAAGCTCACAAAAATTCTAAGTCGGTGTCGGTTAAAAAGAATACATTTTATATATTACGTAAGATACAAAAACAGGTTAAGATCAACAAATCCTTAAGTATTAACTTAAAAGCTTTAAGAACTTATCAACTTCAGTCTGTGAGATAATATTTTGATGTACTACGACTATTACAGTTGCCATTATCAGTTTAAGGGGTGGTTCACAATGCTTATTAGAACTGCTTATTACTTATGAAATCAACGGTTTGAGGTTGATTATAGTATTAGTGAAAAAAGCATATACGCAGTCTAGTTAATCAATCCCAAACACCTTAAATATACTATATGTTGTATAAAAACAAATGAGCAATCCAAACACCCCTCATTGTTTTACATATACTGTTTATTTACGAATTCACGTGTAAGTGATCCCTAACATCAGATAACCATAATTTTATTGTAGTTAGTGGTGTGCAACAACTAGAAACCGGACCAGACTAAACCTAAACAGAAAATATGAAAATAACAGAGCATTGTTTAACACGGTTTCTTACTAACATACATAACCGAACACATCCTAGTTTGGGTAAAGTTCGATTTTTTGATTTTAACAATTTAGACCACGTTTCGCAAACCCTAGTCCTAAGTAGTTAACATCAATTTCGCTATACCCAAAACACTAAAACCATATATCTACCACATATTTTGTGCCAACAAATGATTATATATATTTTTTTTTATTTGAATGCGTCGGTACTTTTGTAACATTTTTTTCCTCCATATTTTGTGCCAACAAATTTAAAAAATAAAAAATAAAAAAAATAATTGGGTCGGCCCAAATTTTTAGGCTAAATTTTTTGGGCTTTTTTTTGGCCAGCACTGTAGCTACAGTACTTAAATGAATAGTAAGTCGATAATTTTGCTTATTATATATACTGAATTGACATGGATTTTTTGTTGCGTATTTTGTATACAATAAAACGTTAATTGATTTGAGTCAATTTGAAAGGTTAGCCTGTGGAGCAGCAACAACAACTGATTCGCACAATCTATTCAGGTTTCATTATCCAAACTTGTTTTTTGAAAAAAAAATCATTTTCTGTTTAGTTTAAGTTTTAATTTTTCTATTGTTTAATGCTGCAATTGATTTGGTTCGCATTTCATGTAAATAACACCAAAAAGATCTGTATCTCTCATTTTAAGTTAAATTTCTAATTTTTAGGTGTTTGGTTCTTACAGTCTTATGCTTGCAGCCTGAAAATGTAAGCAATTTCATTCAAGGGGGATTGTTATTGGGGCCGGTAATTCTTTTATTTCAATCAACTACATCTATTCTTATGTTATTTCTTGGAGATATGATTTCTCTTCTCATATTTAGTTATCTATATTGTTACCAATAAGCCTTTGGCGTTGTGGTATCTAAGTAGCCCACCAACCAACAAGGCCAATATGTGCAAGTTGTACTTTTTCCATTCAAGTTCCAATATGTTCGTTAAACCGTGAATGTTTTTTTTCTTGGGAAGTCTGATCAGTGAGACGTGAATGAATCAAGGTGAATCTAAAAGTTTCTGCTGTATTGCCTTCACCAGAGGCTGAATCAAGGACCATATATTATGGAATTGGTGGGACTTTTGGTACGAAAGTAATCCTGTTAATTTGTTAGTTGAAGTTTAAAGACTAGGAGGGTTTGCTAATTTTGTTTTGATGTGCCCCTGCTTGAGTTGGAAGTTAGGCTTGTGTAAATATTAGCTTCCAAACAAACATATCTAGGAAGATTTATTGTATTCTATCAATCAGATTGAAACTTGTATGACATGATTTATGATGGATTCATGTATAGAAATTTACAGTTATAAGCTTATTTTTCATTTACGGCAACAATGTTACGAAAACACTTCAGGTGAACAAACATACAGTAGTTATTAATCTATTTACTTTATTAGTGTTGCATATAACAGACAAAATTGCTTACAAAAATTAGGCTGTGATCGTCAATTATTTTTCCAGGATACGAGACTCGTGTACAAGCTCTTTGCAACCTTGTACTTTATCTTTGTATTTGATAGCTGTGAAAATGAATTGGCCATGTTTGATCTTATACAAGGTACGTACAATATATCGTTATTTGCTCATGCTCGTCTATGAAAAGTTCTAATAATGAATATTGTTCTATTATCAATGTATCATCACATCTGATGTTTTGTTCTTTCTGAAAATCAAAACTATGTAATGATTTTTCGTGATTGTATTCTGATCCTTTCAGTCTATGTCGAAACACTAGAGAAGTGCTTCAGCAACGTATGTGAACTTGATATTGTTCTCAACTATGACAAGGTAATGTTTGACCCGTTACCTTTTTACCTTCTTTATTTGATCCATTTGTATACGTATATGGGTCAAAATTGCCACAACTTTTATATAGCATGTGATAAGGATTGTACTGGACTAATCACTATTCTTTTGTGCAGCTGCATACAATCTTAAACGAAATGATTCTCGGGGGTCAAGTTGTGGAAACCGATTCTGAAAAAATCATGCACGCTGTTGAAGAAATTTCAAAGTAATCTCTCTAACCCGGAGTAGACTTAGTAATGTACAAATTACAAGTGTAACACAGTGGATTTGATAATCTGGTATCACAGTATACACATTCGTCAACACATATACTATTTTTTTAATAATAAATATAATGTTCTAATGTTTACAGGTTGGAAAAGGTCACAGCTACTACCAAAATCATCTCTAAATCCGCATCTCTGTTGTGGGGCTAAACACTAAATTCTAGAGCAAGTTACTGCAGAATCTTGGAGATGATTCAAGTCTTGTTATCTTCCTAAGTCCGACATTTAAAAAATTCATAGAATTTTTGACATATATTTACAGTAAAGGAGGGAGCAAACCTGCATCAGGCCTCCAAATGTTTACTACGAAACAATATTTGCTATGAGTTCTCTCTTATGATTTGTTTTATGAATCTAATTGTTTGTTTGAAAAGAGTACCGGATATCACGATTGTATCATGTTGTTTTTACCATTGTTTAGATACTTGATTGATTTTACTTACATGCCCGTGCACACAAACACAGTTTCAACTATAAATCATGATAGCCATGATGGCAGTCGCACAAAAATGGGAATTGATTGGCACACTAAAAAAAATGATTGGGACACTCAACGTACAAACATTTTAAACAGCTTATATTTATTGTAAAACTGTCTAATGCACATTTGAGACAGGGTCAGTCCTGGCTTTCTTGCTACCCTGGGCGAGTCGATAAAAAAAATGCCCCTTCATAAAGAAACAACGCATTAACTATCGTTTAGGGGTTTACAACTTCCCTACACAAGTTTTTACTTAATAAACAAAATCTTAATTCCGGGTTACAAGTTTAATATAAGTCACTAAAAACTTTGTAATCGTACATTTCTTTAAACAAAAATATAATTTATCTCATCACAGTCAAAAATTGAATAAATGATCACATGATTATGAAAAGGTTGGCGTAATTAAATTATAAACAAAAATTTCTTTTATAAATATTAACTCTGTAAAATAGATAATAAAATCAATATGTACTCTAATATTTTACGTGACAAAAAATAGCATCTTCGATCCGTATCTCACGTAGCAAATGCTGAAATGATATATTATACTTTGCGAAAAAATTGAAATATTTTGTGAAAATTGAAAGTTTAGAAAAACTTTAAGGTTAGGATACAAACTAGTACAGTAGTTCACAATTATTTTCTGGAATTAAAATCCATTGGTCAAAATGTCAAAGTACTTACAACTTAACCCACGTGGGCTACACAACTTCTGACGCAACAATTACTAAAAATATTTTTTCCTCTCTCTAAATCACACCGTCATCTTCTTTCCCATATCACCCATAATTCCATATTATCAAACAGAAACCCAGACCATCTTTGCATTTTTTTTCTATCCTATTATAACATGAATCTAAAATATGATGCCCCCAGACACTTGATGCCCTGGGCCGTCGCCCAGCTCGCCCGGTACCAGGGCCGACTCTGATTTGAGAGTGTCCCAATCAAAAATAAGTGCAAATCATCTCCCCACGAAAATGGTATCTCACAAAGGTGTGTCACATTTTAACAAACATTAGCTCCATCCACAACTTTGAGACTAAAGTGCCCTAAACAAAAGCCTAGTAATTCTCTAAACATCTCAATACATCATTCTTGTGAAAAAAGAAAATAATAAAGATAACAATTAGTACTAAGTAGCACATCAGCTAGTTCTCTGACTCTGAGAGAGTGGCCTCTGTCGGAGTGTTTCCACTTTTCCATACTGCAGATCTTGCTTCTTGGACTCTTCCAACCATCTGTCAAATTGAAACCAAAAACATATTTTAACAAAAAAGTGCTTTATGCTGTAACAATACTATTCGTTGTGAAAAAATTGTTTAAGATGGTTAATAGGAGCAAAGTATGTGCATACCCTGTACCAAGATGCCTTGAAGCAAGCCTTGTGATCATCCATAGATGCATTAACCCAAGACTTCATATGCACCTTTGCATTGTCCATGAAACCGACTTCCTCGGATTTCTTTTTTTCACAGAATTTGGTATCAACTGACTCAGTGGTACTTTCGGCGTTCACTTTCGGCATATCCATTGTTGTTCTTAGGCTGGATGGAGTAAGGATGGTAAACTCACCATCCACCTCAGCGCCACTTCAGATTTCTCTCTCCAACTTTACCACTCACCATTAAACCGTTTTAACACTCACCTTTTATACCAAACTCACCTTACAACATTATATTTTTATTTAATTTACTTTCATTCATAAATTAAAAACGTTAACGTAAACGTACGAAATTAATAAAAACGTAAACGTAATTAAAGACTTTTATTCATACATTAAAAACATTACATAAAAAGGTATAATACGAAAATTAAAATACATAACAAAGTACGAAACAAACAAAGCTAAAACTAAGCATTTTGAGCCAAGTGTTCGATCAAATCGTGTCGAAGGTTTTGATGCGCTTGTGATGATTTGATCCACCTCATAACTCGTTGCACTTGTTCTTCGTTTCGTAGCGGGTCGTCCGGCTGATGTGCTTCCTAGGCCCATAAATGTATACAAATTCATTTTGATTAAATGTAGAATGTGAGAAGTGTGTATAAATAAATAGAAATAGTTGTGTATAAAAATGGATGAAGTAGTGGGTATTTATAGGTAAAAAAGTGAGGTTTTTAAAAAAAAAAAAAAATTTAATTGTAACGGATAAAAAAAAGGGGGCCGAATATTTACCACTCACTTGTGGTGAGTGAGTCACCTTTCACCCCACAGGTCGCGCGCGACTTTAAGCCTCCGGAATAACAAATGAATGGCGAACGGTGAGTGGGAACGGTGAGTGAGAACGGTGAGTTTCTCCTTACTCCGCCCAGCCTTACTTCCAACTTTTTATCACACACCGACATAAGTACACAACTCAAAAGTTTTAATCTTTTTATAACAAAAGATAAAGCTATATGATGGTTTAAGGTGTTATATGCAATGATATAATAGTAATTTGAGTATGAATGTAAAATAAAAGTGAGTTAAAGAACTTACTTTGAATTAGATTAGTAGAGAACAGAATACGAGAGTTGATGTGAGGTGGATGAAGCACGCAGAGCATCATGTTTTATAATGTGGTTTTAGAAGCCTACTTTCTACCCAAGATAACTTGGAAGAAAAGGTGTGGCCACGTTATTATTGCTATATACCGTTTCTTTGAATAAAACTAAGGGTCAATGTCATAAAATACCAACGAAGTTTTAAAATTGTCCCGACTTCATCAACGAACTAAATTTCATCCTACCTACACCAACGTACTTATAGATTATGTGACAATATCACCAATATGACCGGCTACTTATCCACGTCATATATATATATATATATATATTTCATATAGTTTGTCCACATATATCACTTATCTTTCTCTTTATCTCTCCTCACCACCATTCATCTTCACTGTCCACCCCTACCATCACCTGATCACCACGCACCAATATGACCGGCTAATTAAGCAGTTTGTAAAGGTGGAGATATGGAGAAGAAAGAACCTTAATTGATAAATATGGAGATATGGTTTGTGATGGTAGTTTAGCCAAAATGAAAACCCAAGTGATGATACTCTTGTATGCCCAAGTCAACTCATGTGGCAGTAACAACTAATAAGAGGCATAGCCTCTTCATTAATGTCTGTTGAGACTACTAAAAAGGGAAAAATTACATTCTCAGATAAATCGAAACCAAGTTCTTAGAATCAGTTGTAGTCAGTTGAAATGGTTGGTATGCCTCCTACAGAACCCAATTTTAACATCATATTTTCTAGCTAATTGAAGATGAACAGCAAAGATGGCAACAAGGGTCGTCACAGTTTAGGACTTTTTGGATCAAAACAAGTAATTTTGAAGTATGCGTGATAACTTCACATGCCAACACTTCTATTCTTCTTCTGAGTTTCATACATATGCGTTTGCATTTACTCTGGGCAACTTCCTGTTCGACTCATTTGACATGATGTTTTTATTGATACAGTAATATCAAAACACAACCTAAAGCCTGGATCTGGCTACAAACATTCATTAATTTCTTTGGAGCAATGTGCAACATTCAACTTTATATAATTAAACAGAGTGCATGGACTTTGACTTTTTTTTGAAAGTGGAAAGCCTACGTGGCATGACACTAGATTATTAAAATAAAAAATGTTGCCAGCGTGGAGGGTAACTGACACGGTGCCAGTAAAATTGTATAATATGGGTGATATCCGAACAAAATTTGAAAGTTCGTTGGTGTAGAGAGAACGAAATTTAGTTCGTTGGTGAAGTCGGGACACTAGATTATTAAAATAAAAATTGTTGCCAGCGTGGAGGGTAACTGACACGGTGTCAATAAAATTGTATAATATGGGTGATATCGGAACAAAATTTGAAAGTTTGTTGGTGTAGAGAGAACGAAATTTAGTTCGTTGGTGAAGTCGGGACAATTTTGAGACTTCGTTGGTATTTTATGACATTGACCCTAAAACTAGTTAGTTTCTTGTTAATGATTTCAGTAAAAAGATACCATTAAACTGTTAGTAAAGTTTCGTACGAAGTAGTTTCTAATCCTGTGTATATACATGAGGGCTTTTAAATTTCATGAGGCTGTCAAAAAAGATATTTTTTTTATAAAATTGTGTAAATACTCATGCACGTGAGGGTATTACATAAATTTTTTATTATGTATTAATATATATAAATATTTTGTATATATTTTTGTTGGACAAAATCAGAGCCGTCTCTGCGTCTTCGGTGGCCCTAGACAATAACAATAAAGGGGCCTTATTACACTTATAAATTAAAAAGAAATTTCACACAAGCTTAAATTATATTGGTCATATAGGTATAATATTATAAGTATTTATATGCAAAACTAATAAAAATGTGGCCCTTAAAAGTGGAGGCCCTATGCGACGGCACCTATTGCACACCCATCCGAGACCCCTCTGGACAAAATATTTAAATTTGTTTAGCTGACACGATGTCGAGGTTAATGTCATTTAAATTTAATTATTGATACTATGTTGTAGATATTATGCCTGATTAATATCAAGTAATGACCTTTGTAAAAGTGTTTTTCATATCAAGTAATGACCTTTGTAAAAGTGTTTTTCAGATATCCATTTTAGACTTTAAAGAGGAATTATCTCACGTGTATATTTTCATCTCACGGTAACCCGTGGGTTGTGACTGCATTTTGATATTTATAGTTGTGTTAATAATAATTCTAGCCTAGTAGCCGTATTTAATTTATAAATCCGTATACGCGCGTGTTAAACTTATAAAGAATCTTAACATGAGTTGTTATTAAACGCCATTAGTACATAGAAAAATACTTTTGAGGAGCTCCTTACTTAATCTCATAAAGAGAAATAACATGAGTTGTATTCATTTACATATCACAATAGTGTTTACTCTATCCGACCCACGACAAAAAACACGCACTTTAGGAAAAACATAATTATTACAGTTTTTTCTTTCTTACTTTTTAGCATAATGACAATTTTAACATTCAGTAATTAATTGATGTCTTATTTAAAGTTTGCAATATAATCTAAAACAAGAGTAATATGACAAACTCGATCCAACTATACTATTTATTTTTAGTAGTGGATAATTAAATTAGGACAACCCAAAAAGAAAACGTGAATTAATAATTTGAGATGGAGAGAAATAACAACAACGTATATGTTTTTCTTATTAAAAGTTATAAAGTCTAGGGGGTGTTATTAAACTTATAAAGTTAGTTAAAAAACTAATTTTAACTTATTTGGAATTTAACTACTAAATTTTATTTATTACCTTCTCATTTTTTTTGTTTTTTTTATAAAAGCGACATATGTGTTTTTATACATACAGTATTTGTTTTGCTGGATGATATTAAATTGTTGATCAAATTAAAGTCAAATTTGACTTTATTAGTGAATCAGAAGGCTTGATTTTGAAATTAAACTCTCTCGTCGTTTAATCGGAAAATTCACATTATCATTTTGTATCTTTTCTTGCATAAATACATATCTAACAAAAGAATTGAGACATGTGACAAGATGAAAAGTGGAGATGACTTAGGATCAAATGAGAAGAAAACCTAAAATAAGAAGAATGAGAAATAACTATAACCACATATTTGAGATGCATCAACTTGATTTAGATGCATTCTTAGTGTTTTAGATGCATCATAATATGTTTTTTAGCTTAAAATTAGACGCACATACATATATTAGATGCATTTCATCAAAGTTAGGTGTATCTTATGTATTTTTCGTCCTATGAGCATCAAATATGTTATTAGTACCACTTTGCATCGCTTTCACTTCAAAGTCATTTTTGAAACTAATTAGGATGCATCTAAATGAACTGAGATGCATATAATTTAAGTTGATGCATCTCAAATATGTTGTTATGATTATTTCTCATTCTTCTCATTTTAAGTTATCTTCTCACCGAATCAATACCCAAGTGGAGATAATGAAAGATGAAAATGAATAAAACATATGTCAAGTAAGAATAGATTAGTCATGTTTTTAAATATAAATTTTAAGGCTATATATCACTACTAAATTCATATATAGTAAAATAAATGTACATTAAGAAACTTCTACCAGTATTTATACAATGAGTAATAACAAAATAAATGGGCGCCTAAGGCTAATGCAACCTCTATAAGAGAGCAAAGATGTGCTGGGTGCTTATAATTGTTATATGCAGTGTTACGTCGGCTTTTATCACATTCGTAGTAACACTTTTATAATATAAATATCTTCTCATCTATAACATGTTACGGATAAAATTACTGTTTCGGGACAATATATTTTTCTTGTTTCTTATTATGGTCACTTTTTTTAAAATTCCTAATATGCTCACGCTTAACTTCTCAACTGCTCAACTTTACCCAATGTTCGCCACGTGGCAGTTTGCAATTACATTTTACTTTGGGTTAGATGCAGGCATGACCCACTATTGTGGCCCACAACACTCAACCACTACTTTATCTTATCTCTCATCAAATGCTTAACCGACGGCTGCTCAACCCACAAGTGCTCAACCGGCGGCTACCTATTTTTTACTTTTTGCTAATAATGTTAAATGTCTAAAATACTCTTATAACTTTTTTTTTCTCTCTCTTGTTTATCTTCTCAAATCCACTTTATGCAGCCTGGTCACTATCAATTGAAGCATCATGATATTTTTAGAGTTATTTGGCTATGATAACTACAATAAAGTATCGATCTTGAAAGCAATAACATTTGATGTAACAATTTAATGACCCCCTTACCCTTAGGATGTCATATCGTTAGTTGCAGCAAATATGATTATGGGTTTTACAATGTCAGCATGCATATCTAAAACTCGTTTTTTAAGAGCTTGCTAATTAAACAAAGATATATGCGATGAGGACACAAGGTTATCTTTTGATAATTTATTTGTACGATGAACTCATTTCGACTAAATAAGGATCTGAGGATGAAGAACATGGTGATGACTGTTGATGGTTGATACAGAACACCCTTTATATTTCGCTTTAATTTATTGTCCCGAATGATATCAAACTTTACAAAAAATATGTCAAGATTCAAATCTAGCAGACAAAAGTGCTGTTGGAAATTATAATCCATTAACCTTTGTTAAAGAATAACATCTTGTTATTCTTGTGTCTGCAAAGTCGACAGGAAGAAGAAACAGGCCCTGAACTCTTTTATAAAGCCTGCACCTTTAATCTGTTTGGGCCACAGACTCAAACCCATTAGGTTTAGATTATAACGGTTTAGATAGGTTATAACGTTTACTTTTTATTAACCGGTGTATCCCTTATCAAAGGCACCGATTCAATGTATATATATAGCATAGATTCTGTAATTAAAACTCATCCTTTTCCAAAGGGATCACCCCTTTTATTCCTTGAATGATGTTACATGATGCTTGTTTGATCATTATTCGATCCTGGACATATGAAACCTGTGAATTCTCAACATGGTATCAAGAGCCAAGGGATCAAACAACACAACAATTCATGTTTATCCATCATTCAAGAATCAAACCTGAGTTTTCTTTTAAAGAAGACACAACCATGATGCCACCGAATTGAAGAAAATAGAAAGAAAGAATTGGCTATGGTTTGCCCAGATATAAAGAATTTTTAGATATTGTAGTTTTACTACAACAGCCTTTTAAACCCCGGTTCATGGAAGAACCCGTATGTAGTATCAACCAAGAATTGATCAAGGCAAGGTACATGCCAAAACCGAAGACCCACACGAAGATGTTGGAAAACTAGAGAAAGATGGGGACAAGGCTATAAATGAAGAGAATGAAAGAAAAGCAGGAGACGATAAAACCTTTTGCAACAAACCAAAAGCCATAAAGATATCAAGATTGGTTGGAGATTTTTTGCAGTTTTAGTTTTCGATTGTGGTAACCCCACCATGACGGCGTTAACCCGCTCAAAATCGTGATCATTTGAGACATCATGAGAAGTCAGGCCGAAAATTGAAACCAAGATGGCGGCACTAACCCTGCTGGAATTGAATTTGGTTCAACTAGAAACCGAAAAGCCATATAGAGATCGACATCAGAAGGCATCAAGAACAGGAAGACACAAAGATTAATAGATTAGGGGGGAATATGTTAGAAATTATAATCCATTAACCTTTGTTAAAGAATAACATCTTGTTATTCTTGTGTCTGCAAAGTCGACACACCAGGAAGAAGAAACAGGCCCTGAACTCTTTTATAAAGCCTGTACCTTTAATCTGTTTGGGCCACAGACCCAAACCCATTAGGTTTAGATTATAACAGTTTAGATAGGTTATAACGTTTACTTTTTATTAACCGGTGTATCCCTTATCAAAGGCACCGATTCAATGTATATATATAGCATAGATTCTATAATCAAAACTCATCCTTTTCCAAAGGGATCACCCCTTTTTTACTGTCTTGTTTATTCCTTGAATGATGTTACATGATGCTTGTTTGATCATTATTCGATCCTGGACATATGGAACCTGTGAATTCTCAACAAAGGTTAATATATTACACATAAGAAAGGATACATGAATATATTACACATAAGTCCATCACAATTGGCGAATTGTCATTTTAGGTAGAAAAAAGAAGTTTAAAGCGATAAACCGGACTCCTCATCCTCTTCAAGGCTACCAATGTAAACAAAGTAAAGGGTCCAAATCAATCCAAAAACGCCAAAAATGATCCACCCGAGAAGGTTGTTTCTTAGAGCAAAAGGTAGACCGGTTCTTTCTGTGCTCATTCTTTCGTCCACTAGAGCCATGGCTGCAGGGCTCGACATGGTTGCAGCTACGGCTGCAGCCATCAATGCTGGTGCACCCATCCTCAACTTTTGTGCAACTTCTTTGGATGTGATAGCGGGCTTACCTTCCATTGAACACCTCACTTTTCCCATCTTACTCATTGATGGAAATCCTGTGTAAAAGATTTGACAACTTTCGCTAAGTTCCGTTATTTATTATAGCCACAATATCTACACATTTAATCTTTCTTGCTTGCGAGATCATACAAAACCATCATTTCAACATAAAACTAAACTCCCTTCTGTGGTCTAAAGTAGTTATATATTGCAAGTTTGCAACAGCATGTCACAATAAAAAAGACTGAGCATTTGGTGTTCTTATAAAAAATTATTTTAGGCGAAAAATAATCAGTTTTCGAGGAAACATAAAAATAGAGCTGAATCACTATCTAATCATGATCTTCGAAGTGGTATTAGTGTGTGTGTTTTTATATAATGTTGAATTATTATGATTGGTTTATTAGAATTTTATTCAGTGTAGCCACATAAAATAGATTACATGGATTGCACCTCATCCTTAGAATTGGCTGGGTGGATTTGAGAAGATAAACAAGAAAGAGAAAGAAAAAAAAAGTTATAAGGGTATTTTGGACATTTAACATTATTAGCAAAAAATAAAAAAGTAGGTAGTCGTCGGTTGAGCACTTGTGGGTTGAACAGCCGTCGGTTGAGCAATTGGTGAGAGATAAGACAAAGTAGTGGTTGAGTATTGTGGGTCATGTCTGCATTTAACCCAAAGTAAAATGTACTTGCAAATTGCCACGTGGCGAACATTGGGTGGAGTTGAGCAGTTGAGAAGTTGAGCGTGATCATATTAGGAAGATTTGAAAAAAGTGACCATAATAAGGAACAAGAAAAATATCTTGTCCCTGATCAGTCTTTTCCTCCATGTTATGATCGCTAGTAAGATCAAATTTATTTTTCAATTTTCTTTAAAACTTAACAAATTTCGGTAAAATAAAATTTTAATAAAATGTATTAGAAATACGAGTTACAATAAAAACTAAAAATTCGCTATAACAAACCAAGGACTAATAGTATGAGTAAATATAGATATCTAATCTTTTATATAGTAAAGGAAAACGTCAAATGGGATATTCGTATTTCAAAAAAATCAAATCATACATTATTTAGTAATATTTTTTTGTTAATCTTTATTTATTTGAAGTATATCAAATTTAAAAAGGTAAAAATTTCCTTAATTGACAAAAAAAAAAGGTAAATTCGATTTTGTATATGTATATGTAAAAAAGATGGAAA